>OX104024.1:5078298-5311152 GCA_944470205.2 Schistosoma margrebowiei
ACACTGTTTGGAATAATATTCTTTTCATTAGTCTTCTGTCTTCTTATTGCGACTTGGAAGGGTTTTGGTGTTCTAGTGCTCTGTTATACGCGGTCTATCGAGAAAAACCAACTTTCAAGATATAACACAATCATCAACATAGAAATTATTCTTAACAGCATCTGCAACATTACCATCATACCCATCAGAGAATATTTGAGCCGTCTCATTCAAGGCGAAGTTTGCACAAAACGGCGATGATGTGGCGCCAAATGGATGAGATGTCATTTGAAACTCAGATGGTTCCCTTGACATGTCTCCCTCCTGCCACCACAGAAATCTTAAGGCTCCTCGATCAGACTCATGGACGTTCACTTGCATGAACATTTCTTCAACATCTACAGAAATTGCAATTGCTTCCTTGCGAAAACGCAATAATATACACACTAACTAAGCAGTGGTGTCGGGTCCTTGATAAATCATATCGTTTAGGGAAATACCTGAAAACTTGGCGGCACAGTCAAAGACCACTCTCAGTTTTTCTGGCTTTTTCGGGTTTAAAACTGCATGGTGAGGTAAAGACCACCGGGGGCGATAACTAGGTTGCAATTGTATTTCAGGGATCTTCTCTGCATAGCCCTTAATAAAATTATTTTCAATACCTTTTGCATACTTGATATACAGAATGTCATCTTTCAACAATCTATGCTTCAAACTCTGTAGTCTACTGTTTGCCACTTCATAATTCCCCCCTTTTCATATTTGGGTGCACTTTCCATGGTATAGGAACTACAAAATGACCATTTTCGAAGCGTGTGCCACCTTCCACAATCCTTGTAGCCGCCTTATCTTCTATTGATACTGATTTATCATTTGAATAAACATCAGAAAACTCTACATCATAGAGATTACGTATTTCGTTCTCCAAATTTTGTAATTTACTGGTATGATTGACAACTCTTTTCCTATATTCCGGATATGACGCAGGTCCAAAGACCGTCCACCCCAGCAACGTCTTCACAGCGTACGGGCTTTTTCTTCTACACAACCGCTAGTCTAACACCCAGTGTGCTTCTGGTACGTCGCAATCAATCAACAGCAGAACTTCTTCAGGGTCTAGGTTACCTATTGGTACGTCCCTTAAATGTGGCCATTTAACTAGGTTGTTCACTGCCGACGTTGTTGGCTTATGACCTGGTATACCTGCCACAATCAGAGCTTCTTCGATCGTAACATGTTCAGACCGATCTAGAGAATATACCTCAAAAGGAGTCTTTGTGACCGTCATTGTCCTATTGCCACCCACAGTCTTTACTACCACTGACGTTCGGTCTTCCTTCAGCCCGAGAAACCTCAAGCAACTCGATTTTATCAACGTTACATCAGACCCATTATCCAACAAGGCTTAACCCACCATTTCGGCATTTCCCAACATCAACCGTACGGGAATCATTCCTAAGCACACTTGACTACTTAGAGATTTAGTAAACCCACAACAATTCGGGATTCCAGGTTTATCATTTTCGCTGTGCAGCAAAGAATGGTGTTTCTTCTCACAACCATTAACGTTACAACGTTTTGCCAGCTTACATTCATTGACTTTATGACCTTGCCTAAGGCAAACGAAACAAAGGCCATTAACTTTTGCGTGAGACCATCTCTCTTGAACGGTAAGCACTAAAAATCTTGAACATTTATAAATAGCATGGTCCTGGGAACACACACTGCATTTAGCTCTTTCTCTCGAATTATTCTCCTGCTCCAATTGTAAGTGACAATTTGTCTTTAAGTTGTGTCCCTTTCTTAGACGATTCGCTAACCATCCAAACTTACTATCAGCTACTCTCGCGCGGGATGCTATAAATTAGGTAAGTTCGTCAAACGTCGGTTCTCTATTATCTTCCGTCAATTCATCTACCCAGTCCGCCCACTGGGCTTGCATAACTTGAGGTAAGAGTCTTACTATTCTCTTCAAAGTAATTAGAGAATTTAAGTCGGCCGTATACTTCATCTGATTCAAAACCATAGAACAATTTTCCATCCATATAGCTAGATTTGTCAGTTGCTCAGGATCACTGTAATCAACATTTTTAGTTTTGAATAAGTCCTTTAAAGTTTCCCGAGCAATTACATGCGCCTTCCCGAACAACCGTTTTAGAATTTCTTTGGCCTTCTTGTAACCAGAAGAGGCTTCCAACATGACACAACCCTCAATGGCTGTTTTCGCTTTACCCTTACAATAATGTATTAAATAAAGCAAGCGTTGACCATCATCCTTGACCCTTCATTCGACGTAAGTCTCAAACTCCCTTAAAAACTTCCAATAACCTCTTAGTTGACCGTCGAAATAACTTAACTCAACCTTCGGTAACTCTGGACCTACGAAAGGCGCCGTAGGCATCACTTTTTTCGCTTGCTTCACGTCTAAACCAAAATTTTCTATGCCACCTGCCATTATATCACAACTAGATTCACTAAAATGACAATCGTCCCTATTAGAATATGAAACATGACGCATAGAAGCATCTAAAGACACATGCCTTAATTGAGCGGATCCATTCTTTTGTTCATCTTACTAAATATCTACGAGCCTTGAGCTTAATTTCCTTCAAAGATTGTTTGGCATCACAAGAGAAAGACCAAATATTTCCAGAGACGATAATAAGAATCAAAGAAACGAAAGCCAAACGAATTTGACGAATTAATATTTATTTAGAACTATAAGATCCAAACTACGGTTGGACTGATGGACAGCTGCCTGGATGAGTCAGATACGCGCCCTCGCCCGTTTGAAACCAAAACAAGGTAATTGGGTAAGATAGCGGTTCTATAATTTATCATAAATTTAGGTGTACATTATTACCTAAACAAATATAACCACTCAGCTATCCAACCAATAATTGTTCAATTGATCAAATCTAAATTACAATAAATAAGAAAGTTGATAACGGATGCAAGAAAATTACCAATCACCACAAATAAATGTTATTCTATCCTGTCTGGATAGATCACGTACAGATTCGTTCAAAAGATAATAATTGATCGCTCTATAACACAGTGTGTTTTCAATTCTGGAATAGTGCCTAAATTCACAACCAAAATGCACAATTCCAGTCAACACAGGTCAAGCAATCAAAAGCAGGAACAAACCAATATGGCTGCCGTCCAGACTTAGTATAAAGTAAAACAACATAGGCGCAGTTCGGGAATAAACACGGGGAATTAGTGAAAGTGCAGTAAAAACAAAAACTATAATAAAATACAAATATTAACAATTCAAATGTAGTCAAAATGTTAACGACGTACAACTAAGAGGATCAATAGGAACAAAGTGCAAGTATATACATGGAGGGATTTTCTCAAACACACAAAGCATTCAAAATGGATCTTACAACCTCACTGTTTGACCTCTTAGGTATCAGAATGAGCTTGAAGGCAGATATCCAATGTTCCACCGCTGAACTTGTACACGGCATGACCTAGTGTCTGCCTGGAGAATGTTTCACACCGCGGAGCAGTAACGATTTCGGTAAATCAGACTACGTCTATCGACTGTCTGAAATTATTCGAACGCTGTGTCCAGTGTAAACTCGTATACAACATCGACAGGTCTCTTGCCTTTGAGACTTGTCTACCTGTTCACATTTTTTCATTGCAACAACCTTACGAAGGTCCTTTTCACGTGACCTCTCGTCACGAAAAGACCTTCGAGGTTGATCGACATGGCCGCGTCGAGATCGTCAGCACTGATCGTCTCAGACAAGCACACGTCGATGACAGTGCCCTACCTCATAACTTGAGACTCAATGCTAGACCCATCAAACCTACTAGCGGAATACCTACATCTACTTTAGATCCCACGTTAGATACATCAGAGACTTCATTCTTACGTCTCAGTCAATTGCACGTGTCATCTCCATCATCTACGGACGAGACTTCAGTCTCATATCCAGATCAGCAGACCACGCCACTCTTGACTTCGGATGAGATTGAATGCTCACGAAGTACGAACGAGCCTACCGTCTCACGTTCCAGTCGCCGAGTACGCCTATGCATGCGCTTTCGCGACTGACCTTGCAATCAACAACGGATACGGTGTGAACCTATTCCTATACTACACGATGCTACACCTCTTCTCTTGTTCTTTGATTTTTTGTATCCTCAGCCCACGCCTCCGATCATCACTCGTTTAGTACGGTCAATTTTGGCGAAAGCTGGCCTAATCACCCACGCGCTTGTCAACGCACTATGTTGATGTTCTGGTTCAGATTATGCCTGTCATGCCCTTGGTTTCACACTTGGTTGTTATGGTCGCTTCTGTTTTCTTGGCTCAAAGTGGTTCCGTCCCACGTCTGCGGTGCATTCTGGTCCGGACCCCTACGAACCCAATCCTCAGATCCTGGATACAAACCACTCTGGTGTGGTACGCTGACTCGAGCAACAGATACAGCACGTTTCTCCCAGTACTGTTCTACGTAAAAGACCGGTGACAACTTGAGGATCAACTATCTCTTCCTATTCCACCAACCCTTTCTTCCTACAATCGCACGTTTGCCGATCAGTCTCACGAACGAAACCACAACGTATCGGAAGTGAATACCCTTTCTAGCGGGGGCTCCTGTAGTGACCTACTTTTATTAAGAGAATGCGATTGGTGTGATAGAAACAATTATTATTATACAGATTGTAATCATGAGTCAGTTGAAGCTAGACCACCATTGAAAACCTGGAAGCAATGGACGGCCGTTTCATCCTAGTATGGGACTCCTCAGCAGTGCGCATCCACGATCCCGCACCACGCGGGGCTCGAACCCAGGGCCTACTGGCTTCGCGCGCGAGCACTCAACCACTAGACCACTGAGCCGGCATCCAATGGTGTTAATGTCTAACTTCAACAAATCCACGAAGTTGCGCCACCGTACACCATTGTCTTCAGTGAGTTCCTATCTCACAACAGTGGTCTAGTGGTTAAGTGCTCGCGCGCGAAGCCAGTAGATCCTGGGTTCATGCCCCGCGTGGTGCGGGATCGTGGATGCGCGCTGCTGAGGAGTTCCATACTAGGATGAAACGGCCGTCCAGTGCTTCCAGGTTTTCAATGGTGGTCTAGCTTCAACTGATTCATGATTACAATCTGTGAAATTTCTAAAATCTCCACAAAACCCATTCTGATAATTATTATTATAACCAATTGTACGAGGGATTGTTTTACTGTACTTGTTTGTTTAACTGTACATAAATGTATACATTCTTCCACTGATTGTGACCTTGCAGGAAATTACCTTTGCTCAGTAATTCCACTTGTGCTCCTTTGGCACAATCTCGGTATTATTTCGATACCACGAGATCGCCAACAAATACATCTCGACTACAACCATCAACTGCCTTCTGATATTTGGCCTTATCTTATCGATTAACCGCCACATAGTCTTCATGTAGTGGTGATCATAGTCAACCGCGACTCGACGCCACTCTACACACTCAGAACAGATTAGTACTCCTAAACGTAGTTATTAAAGGGATCATTTGCAAAACTTATAGCTATGTGGAACTATATTGAACAAAACATTTTTTGACATTCGAACAAATGTAACTTAGAACGCTGGTAACACACACAGCTCTCATCGAAGGGAAACCATGAGTACATTAAGATGGAGCAATTTAAAATCGTTTCAAACGATGGCGACTTTAACAAAACTGGAAACTAATTTAAACCGAAGTCAGGACGAATCACGGCATCCATGTTAGCTTAAAACCATCCCGGAAATGGTATACATCCCCTCACTGTCTTACGGATCTTGGTAATCTCCAAAGTGAGTGACAGTAATGTTTAACACTTTGCCTCAAAATTTATAAGACTTAAATTCTTTTACGGTTTTATATTTCTCAGAATAAATGGTCCTCAATAACAAAAGCAATTGTTCTTCTGTAAAACTAGTTTCCGATTACGGAACTCTGAAGGTATGAAATACTATTTGAGAAGATGAAGTGATGAAGAGTTTTTTCTAGATAGCTCTATTTTTGCAGCCCAGATATTGTTAGATTGTTGGTAGTTCAGATGTAAGTCCTATGGTATTATACATCGGTCATGTGAACATTCTTCAACAGGTCGCAAATAATTTTTGACATTAGCAACCGAAACAATAACGAATAATAAAGAGTGAAAATAAACCGAACATCCCAGCATCACATAGTACCGATTTTTGATTAACGCTTTTTGATTACTAGGTCAATAAACAAGGATAAATCAAGTGAATATGGAGAATAAACAAGCGTTTGTTGAAGACAGTTATATATTCAAATAAGGTACCAATGGTACAAGACAATCTATGAATGAAAACAGATGAGAAATGTTTTGAGTGCATTGGCTTGTCAAGTGCTCTGTAGACTGTACAATTTTGTCAGAACCTTTCGATTTTGCCTCCATTTACAAAAATGTTTGCCTTGTGGTCACTAAATATTTGGTGCTGCACAAAGATTCTTTCTTTGTCAGCGTTATTCATTGCAAAACAGAATCAGCGCAAATATCTTACCCTTTCAGATTTACTACCATCAGCAGATCAATTATGACATCGTCTGACCCATGCTTAACGTTCGGATAGTTTTGTTCAAACTTCTGAACCTTGGCGAAGTATATAAACGCGTTTGATGAGTTTGTACAAGTAGGTGTGGAATGTAATGCAATTTAGGTTAGATAAAGACTTCAATTGGGCGAAATCAAATGAACAGACGGCACTCGAAAAACGGACCGATATTCAGGGCACAAAATAGTTTCATTTATAATATCATTGACAGTAACTGTTTCAGTCCATCGCGTGAAAAAACCCAAGCAAAGTATTTCATTCACTTAATGTTTTTAATTGAAACAAGGAAATCCTGTTCATGCTTGGAGATGAAACGTATGAAAAAAAGCTTTCACCATATAGTTATTTGCTCACTCTTGACAACATTGCTGTATATAAACCAAATCACCGTTGTCAACCGATTATATCACCTCTTCCAATTACAGAGTTTAAGTAATTTTGAGACATCTCGAATGATCTTAGCATCTAAATGTCTGGAATCTCTACGTTTCGCCAGTTCGGTCTAACACCTTGATAAATGGCTTTAATTTCCTTAAATAATTTGCGCATGCAAAGTTGCTGCGAGAAAAGATAGAAACAAATAGAAGCAAGTAAGGGCTAGCTGTACCAGCAATCCAACTTAACCGATACACCCGTCCATATAGCACACAGTTCAACAAACATACTTCTCACACCTTAAGGGCGCCATCTTTTCCAAAAGTGTCTGGTACGACATTTGCACCATCTTGTCAAGTATATTTGACTACACTGGGGATTAGTCAAAGTAACATACGAATTTCAGAAAAATTTAGAACGATCGCATTCAGGATATCCTTCAAGTAGTAAGAATATATGAATCTTACTCCTGATTTATCGACTCATTGGCATCTCGATGGCTTGACCGCAGATTCTGTGACCGAATCCAGAGCAGAGTCACATTACTAGATGTACGAATCAAATAATGCTTAAGCTGATACTACTGTGACTTATTAACGGCTAAATGTTATTCAGAACAAAATCGTGACTTAACCAAATGAGTAGGAACAAGCATTGAAGGATGAACCACATATTTGATTGTAACACCTGGTTAGCAAGTAACGGGTTAGCATAAAATATGACACGTGGTCTGCATTTAGCACATCCCATGTACGTACCAGTGACATAATTTGATGAAAGACAAGGAGTTTTCCCTTGTCTAATGTGAAAATAACCTAACCACTTCAGACTACAAATTACTATAGTTGTAATCAAGAGGTGTTTAAACTGTCTTTTGAGTTAAGTTCAGAAGTTACTTATTAGACGGTAAATTCGACTTGTCAGTCAGCTACAACGTAGGAAGTCTGATCAGCCAAATGGGTTGGTGTCTGACGAAATCTCAGTACGGATCCGAAAAGCTCGCCTGGTTTTTGCCAACTTACGTCACCTATAGCGAAGGCGAGATATCCGTCCATCAATAAAAGGACGAGTATACTGCGTATTCTAAGTTGATAAGTGGACCTCCTGGAAGGAGATAAATACCCGAAAATTCAGTCGACGAGAATGTTATTTCCATCAGTAGGTCTATGATAAAGTTAAACAAAAATGGATAAAGTAGACAGCCTTGACGGACACCATTTGAAGTTGCAAAAGCATATGACAGTTCGCCATAAACTCTGACTCGACTGGTAGTGTTCCAGTAAAGAGCCTTCATAAGGTTTATGTACTTCTGAAGTAGGCCTTTCAATAACAGACACTGCCACAGAATCTCACGGTCTACTGAGTAAAATGCTGCCCCGTTATATTTCACAGTTCCGAAAAGACTAACAAAGATACTTCTGGAGTTGTAGTTTTCTGAAACTTTATATTTGCAATACAAAAAATAGAATGTCACATAAACACTATCTTAACAAGTGTATAATAATAACAATAATAACAATAATAATAACAATAATAATAATAACAATAACAACAACAAAACCAAATGTTTATAAACTGATTAGAGTAATGATAAGTCGAAAAATAAACAGAAAAAGTTACTCTCTTTTATGAAATGCGTTTAAAAATAAGCAATGATGATACATATACATGGATCCACAAAGAAGATACATGTATAGTCAATGAAAACACAATATAGTGGAGATAATGTGAAGCTTTGCTAGTCTGAATGGAGTAAGGCAATGTATGTACGTATGTATGTATAAGACAGCGAAAAACAGAGAAACAAGAAAATGTGAAAGTTAGTCTCAAACAAACAAAAAACAACAATTTATGTTTCCACCAAACGGGAAAAGTTCGGTCCACGGGATATATAAATATCTGAGTAGGCAGCTTCTTGTGCTAATTCCACAGCCCCTTGTTTACGTAATAGTAGAACTGTATAGAATTTTGAAGCAGCCTTGAATGTAGACGTTTGCATAAGCGGGAAAAAAAGACAAAAACTGATCAGTTAAAAACACTGATATATCAATAGACAACAATTTCTAGAAACTAAACTAGATCTTCTTCTATTTCCAGACGTAATGTGTTGGGAAATAGAAGTAGATATGAAAGAGGTGAGTAACAAGTGGAAGCAGCAGGAAAGGATTGCCCAGGACAGGGTTGGATGGAGAATACTGGTGAGCGGCCTATGCTCCTTCACGAGGAGTAACAGACGTAAAAAAACTAGATGTTGACAAATTGCAGGTGAGGACGTTTGAACAAAAAAAACAAGTCAGGCAATGGAATAAGCAATACCATACTCTTTTTACAGAAAAATGGCTAGAACTTTGGGATTAATCTCATTTGAATGCACAAAGAGTTGGAAAATACTACTACTGATTAAAATCCTCAACTAATAACAACTGGATAGTAGGGACTTAAACCACCACCTTGTATCATAGGCTAAGATTATCGACTTTAATATCTCATATCGTACTACACAACCATCGATTTAGTTACGTCACATTGATCACTAGTATCGATAACATACAGAAGAATCATATTCTCTGTTCTTATTCGAAGTAAAAGAATTGATTGAGAAAAAATGAAACGATACACAGAATAGTTATTATTAGTGTGGAAAGTAATGTAAATAAGCACGAAAAACATTGACTGATTACTGAGTAGTTACTACCGTAATATTTATCGAATGCTTGAGGGTTGATCAGATTATAATGTGGTAGCTATTGTTTCAACATAGCATGAACTACTTTTTTTGACGTTGGGTAAGAAAACCTTTGACCTAAATTTCATGCCAGTAAGAGAAATTATGGTGTATTTACAATCTTGGAAAATAGATGTTTTACGGTCAGAGATATTGTCAGTGAACTACTATTTGATGGAACAATTAGACAGACCAACAGATTTAGTAATGATTGAGATAATGAACCGATTGATGTTAGACCACAGCTGAAAACCTGGGAGCACTGGACGGCCGTTTCGTCCTATTGTGGGATTCCTCAACAGTGCGAATCCACGATCCCGCTCGCGGGATTCGAAGCCAGGGCCTTCAGTCTCGCGCGCGAATGGTTAACCTACTGGACCACTGAGCCAGCATCCAATGGTGATAATGTCTAACCCTCAACCAATCCACGAAGTTGCACAACCACCTTCCATTGTACTGAGGTAGACACCTGTTTCTACCCGACACGGATTAGCTCCACTGGTCACGGTTCATGATCTCAATCAAAACTTAACAATCTCCACAACCACTATACTGAGATTTAGTAATGTAGAATCACGGAAATTTTCTTTCTTCTGAGGTACAAATATTCAGATACAAACCAATCAATCATAGAGGGAAGATATTGGACATCCAAGTGATCACGAATATATTGACTATCGATTCCAGTCATCAGAGTAGAGAATTCCTTGTTATTCACAAGATATATATCGTAAATATATTCCTTATTGAAAATCCATTTAAAAACAGTACAAATTTTTCTACAACTTAGTCACTTCGCAGAAAAAGTGTGGTACATATTTTGAGTAACACAGTAATACACTATCTGGTTGCCTAAACGAAACATGATAAGATGGAATAGCATTTTATGTATTTTCTACAGGTGAAACACAAATTCCCTTTAAATACACCATTATGTATGTACGGAAAACAGATTTAGAAATAAATAAGTAACAAATTGACTCACTTGTTTCTTTGTATTACCATGACATAAACCTTGTAATGTTAATGGTTCATCCCAACCATATTGTTGTTGATGTACACGTAACATACGTAATAACACTTTAGAACGTTTCTCTAAACGACGTTCCTCAGCCGTTTCCAATGGTAACCCATCAGCTGAGAGAGGAGCTTCAGATCCAGGAAAACCACTTCCTGATAATAAACCATCACATGTCCTACCATCATTTTTAAATACATTTTCTAATTCATTGTCAACTTCATCATCAGCTGCGGCCAATTCACGTTCTAATGCCAACATATCAACCTGGAATGAAATTTCAAAGAAGAAGAAATACTCTAGACATACCCCAATGAGTATTCAAAAACAAGTAATATTTGAACTAAAAACTGCTTTGCAATATAACCTTATCATCAAAACTTAAAAGCTATAAGCCCATTAATTATTGTATTATAACGGTCAAGATAAAGTACACACAAACAAGTGAATTAGACAATGTTAAATGTTACAATAATGAATTTTGAACATCGGTTACAGTTCAAATACATCTAAAATGTGTCAACTATAAATTTGAAAGAGAAGCAAGAAATCTGATTGAATAGTTTCAAGTTATAATAAGAACATAATATAATAGAAGCCTATATATCCGATTAAGATAATAATAAGAATAACACGATGTGAATATAATATATTATCAGAATGAAGGTTTGTGAAAACTGGTAATCTCAGTAGTTTAATTCATGAGTACTAGTATGGGACTCTTTAATAGTGCGTATCCACAATCCCATACAAGGGATTCAAACCAACGACCTCCGGATTCGTGCGCGAATGCTTTACCTCTAGACCACTGAGCTGGTATCCAACGCTGTTAATGATGTTATGTTAAAACAAACAAAATACAGACAACTTGTTGAGATGCGTTGATGTCAAGAACAAGTAGCCCAGATATTCAAACAGGCTTCCAAAGTACTGTTGTAACGCTTGTGAGACTGCAGGTTATGATAAGCAGCGTTTATATCGATCGATCGCAGTGACACGTAATGACGTACGAACGACCTAGTGTCCTGATTGGTCCTGCTTCCCTGTCTATCCCAGCCAGTTGAGTCCAGAACGAAAGTCACAGCCTCTGAGATATGAATCATTGTATTTCAGACATGCTCTATTTATATACTAACAAAACATACCAGATCGTACCATAAAAATAGAAAACAACATTTACACAATACTAAACAAGTGAAATATCGACCAATAGGGAATGCATATTTAGCGTCCAAGGACAACATTAGACTTAACATGATAACTATTGGTATATCTTTCTGCACATCCTAACACCTCCCCTTCTTTTTTGAGGATCCGGAGTTGATATCCGGATTTTAAAATTTTCTGCGTCCGTCCTCCCCCACGAAATAATGTTGGGTCCTCATATCCCCAAGTTAAAATTAATTTGACTTTATTTAACACATAATTGTCACATGGAACAGAGAAGTCACTAAGTGATTAAATAGTGTGGACCACCGTCGCTTGATATGAGGTCATCAACGTTCGATTCTTCTGGAACACTACCATAGAATTTCTTGAAAATCTCACTTGTAGATAGTTGATCACTGGGATAATTAACATCTATCAAAATTGTATTAAATTTCTGATCATCATTTGGTGCATCTAACACATTTTCTGGTACAAGAGAATCTAGATAATGAGATTCATCAGAATCTCCTGTTGCTGAATGATGAGGACCGTTTGGGGCAGCTAGACTCAGTATACTGCACGATTTATTTTCTGTTTCCTTGTGGGGGGGGCAGTAGTAGCTGCAATTGATTGGGAATGATAGTCACTTTCTGAATCGGCAGGGTAATGAGAAATACTGTGATCAACTAACAATCAATGACTTCCAAGGACACTGACGATAAATTTGGATGCTGATTGGTCGAATCAATTAGGTTGAATCTAGTCCAATTAGAAGGCTCAAAATTTTCTCTACCCCGCGCCAATTGTTGTAACGGATGTGAGACTGCAGGTTATGATAAGCAGCGTTTATATCGATCGATCGCAGTGACACGTAATGACGTACGAACGACCTAGTGTCCTGATTGGTCCTGCTTCCCTGTCTATCCCAGCCAGTTGAGTCCAGAACGAAAGTCACAGCCTCTGAGATATGAATCATTGTATTTCAGACATGCTCTATTTATATACTAACAAAACATACCAGATCGTACCATAAAAATAGAAAACAACATTTACACAATACTAAACAAGTGAAGTAAATATCGACCAATAGGGAATGTACATTTAGCGTCCAGACAAGTACAAAGGGAGTAACACACATCATAGTAGTAGTGGAATCATTAGCACTCACATAGAAACACACAAATAAAATTAAAGTATAATTGAAAGCCAAATACATAAAGTTGTGTACTAAGTGTCAGTGATATTTGTATATAATGAAAAATCAAAATTAAACTTATCAAGAGATTTGTGTTGAAAATTATTTGTATTTATATTTCTGAACGAAATTGAGAGGGCGAAAAATGAATGTATGATGCTTTAACCGGGTTGGTGGATATGAAGGATCCACATAAGGGAGTTGGAAAATCCTGATTCCAAACCACTAATGTACATGGGCTCCATGATCCTAAGGAAATAAATGGCGTATGAACCAATCGTTGGTTGCCGGCTACCATAGGACTGCATTTCCTAACGTTGCTCCACTATCTTGTGGATCAGACTTTTAGATCAAAGGTTCCAGGTGTGACCCCTAAGAAAACCACTTGCTTCGGTTTGAACATTCGGGCAGTATCCCAGCCCTCACACAAATCGAATGATCTATGTGGCGCATATCTATTTGGTACCTCCTTGTACCAATGTTTATGTGTTTAAATAAATATTACATTCTGGATAAAATAAGTATGTTTTTACTCTAAAGGGTTTGTTTGTCTCTGTGTGTGTTATTGACAATCATTTTACCAGCTTAAAAACAAATACAAATTATTCTTGTCTAATAGCATATTGATAGATTAATATGATTAGTTATGCTAATAATCTATTACTTTCATTCTATCCATGTAGGTTGTCATTGACTTTGAAAATATATTCACTTTGTAGGTTTGCAGAAGCTTTCTACTTGTATACCTTTATAAAAAGATACCTTCTGTTAATCAATAATTAATTTTTTATTGTTAGCTTGATTGAAATTGTATGAAGAGAAGAGAGCAAAGAAATATTTTAATACCTAACGATTTTTTTCCATTACACACTAATTGAATACGAGTGAATGAAGACTCAGCCCCCAAACGCCCTGGCATGGCCGAGAGTGAAGTGGGCCCGCCCCCCCTCTCGAAATGCTCTCACATGGCCACGCGTATACAGCCTCTGCCAGGGGAGTCTTACTCACTGCCTTCTCGTGGCGAGGGAGTTGTTTACGAAACTGAGAGGACGAAAAGAGAATGTCCGGCACTTTAACCGGATCCCAAACCAATGGTGCACATGGGCTCTAGTATCCTGAAGGAACAAATGGCGTGTGAACCAACCGTCGGTCACCGACTACCATAGGATTGCATCTCCTAACGTTGTTCCACTACCTTGTGGGGATCAGACCTTTAAATCAAAGGTACCGGATGTGGCCCCCTAATAAGACCACTTGCTTCGGTTTGGGCACCCGGGCAGTAACCCAGCCCTCACAAAAATCGAATGATCTATGTGGCGCATATCTATCTGGTGCCTCTTTGTACCAATATCTGTGTTAAAATCAATAAATAATAAATCGAATGAAGACTCAGAGAGAGAGAGAGAGCATGAGTATATGCAAATTCAAAATACACAACCTTAATAGGGAAGCTCCCGGTTTTTTTACACTCCATACACTCCCTTTTTAAACTTACTACTTATTAATGCATGTTCACTTCTGAACAAAATTTCAGCCTTGAGAACATTAGCTTTTCTAGTCAAGCCTTCTTTATATGGTGATGATATAAAACGATAATGATAATGACAAATTATATTCAAAAATGAACAAATCTCTAGAAACTGCTCCCAGGTTATCTTTTGATAATTGTGTTACTACAACATAGTGATGAATACTGAAGAAATTTATATGTACATAAAAAAACCAGTAATATTTTGCATGTAATGAGTGTATGCAATGCTTTAAAAATTTTAAGTTTCTGAAAACCTTCAACTTACTTGCATTACACTTGGTGGGGCTTCTGACAAAATACTTGGAGGTGGAAGATAAGGTGTTTCTGGTTCTACCATGAATCCTAAATCATCATGCATAGGTGGTTCATCATCAAGATCATCTTGATTATTATCGGCGCCATGAGATGCTAAACGGGGAGAGAGAGAAAGGAGGGGGTGACGATATGTGTATAAAACAGCAAGTGTACTTATTCCATACATATGTGTATAGTATATTCTCAGTATAAGTTTTCACCTTTTAGTTAGTATCAATCACGGAAACATTCTAAAAACTTTTCATATAAATTCTATGTTGTGAATAGAGATGAGTAATTTTAAAAGGGAGATAACCCATCACGAGAAATGTTTTGTCTCGTAAGATTTCTGAGTCGTGACATCATGAGAGAAAAGAATATGTATAAATACTTGAAAGACAAACCATACTTGCAATTTTTGCAAACTCGCATAAAAATGCACTAATATGCTCTTCAACCAATTCATTTACCAGACACACGTTCGCATGTTTGGTTTCGAGGCACATTCTGAATGTGAAGGGTAGTGACAATACTAGTTTGATCAAACCGTAATCTATGGAACGGCGGTCGAGCCTTCGGTTTAGTGGCTAGACGTTGGATGCCTTAATAACCTCTGAACCACCATCCCACGTTTATATGTACCCACACACATAACAATGAACTTACTTGCAGGTGTTGGCCTTGACTGTTCACCATGTGAAGCAGTAAATGGAGCTGATTCGTCTTCTGGGATTTCTGAGATAGGACCCAATTTTTGAGGTAATTGCATTGTATCTTTTATTGTTTCACCAAATTCAGAAATAGATACATCAGTAGACTGTTGCTGTTGAATACTTTGATCGGATGAAGTGTTTGGTTGTAAAGCCTGTTATGAAAGATAAACAACAAATACAGAAACTGATAAGCAAGAACAATGTCCAAGAAAGGTCGATAGGGATGCACATAAAGTTTTATCGTAATCAACAAAATATTTCTAAAAAAAGGACGTAACTCTGTAGTTTAAATGAAGGGAGGTCAGTTATAATTAATGTGGTACCTAGTACAAATACATATCACAGCCCAAATTGTTACATCACATACGCATAATGAAAGAGGAAATTAACATCCATAAGGAAAGTTATAAATAGTGTGAAAAAGATTTGACCTAAGGAAGAACGACTGAAAGGAAGTAATAGGACTAGAAAACAAAGCATGCAGTATTGGAACTTAAGATATAAAGAGGCTATACCAAGAGTGAACTCATGTGCATCAAAAAGATCAGTTTCCAGTCATGTCGCCTAACGTCTCTTCAGTCACTGAATACAGTTATCTTGTGGACCTCAACCAGGTACTCCTACACCTATCAATATGGTTCGGACCAACAGTCAATAACTGTAGTAACAATTAAAATCCTGAATCATGTAACAAAAACCACAAACTAGAAGCGTCAGTACCCAATTAGATGACAGGAAAGGTCGGTGAGAAGAATGGATCAAAACGTTTATGAAGTCTCTGTTGTATGTCATAACAAAGATTTAATCAATAAGAACAAAAGTAGATAATTCGAAGTGTTTATGGCTCTGAACATTCCTGAAACCCATTGAGATGTGAACAACTGAGAATGGAGGGAAATAGTACATTTTTATCATTTAGTGTGTTGTCCATTAGTACGATCCATCCACTATTAATGTCATCATACTAATTCACCTGGTCAAAAACGCTGCTTTTATGACAACAGAGATCTCTGGTTCGTGTGTGTGCGCAACACAGGGTTGATATTAAAGGGGACGGTACTGGGTCCAAGTCCCAGGGTAAACACTAACCCTGGGATACAGGTATGCCCAGTTGAAGAGTCCCAAATAGGATGAAACCGGAGTCCTAGATTCCACTGCCAGTCACCATCCACCTCTACTTATAATGCTTGTGACTTAATAGCAATGTCAAGACAATCTGCACAGGACACATATTCGCCAAAAAGACTGGTCAATTTCGGTGCTCAACACACCACTGAGAAGATTCAAACAACCAAAACAAATGAATCAAAGCTACGATTGCCTGATAAAAAGCTAACAACTCTATGACAATAAGAGTAGTAATTAAGGCACTGAATACAAACACTTTGTTTAGAAGAAGGTTAGAACACTAAAACAAAATTAAACGAACACGCACACATATATATTATTTACAAATATTTTAATGTCAGTGACACATGAACATGCAGATTCAAAGCAAACAATTATTGAAAGAATAATTGTTACCTCCGAATTAGTTAGCATATTCGATTGATCAGGAAGCGGTTGTTGTTGGGTAGTTGAATTAAACGATAGACTAGATAGTAAATTAAATGTTTGAAAAGATTCCCCTGTACTAGTAACATCATCTGGGACAACCTGAGTATATAAATTACGCATAAATAAGCGTTGGAGTACACGTGATGGAATAGCACGACCAGGTAGAACAAACAATTTATCCACACTACCTGTCTCTTTCCAATGCATTAATTTTTTAGTCGGTGGTGCCAAATCTAATTGGGTTGTGATATCAGCGGTATTCTCCATTTGGGATTTCATAACTTCACTTGGAATTGACTTTTGTTCATCAACGATAAGTCGACGTTTACGTTTTGTTGCTCTATTATAAGATGGATAATATGTCGAAAATAGTGAATATCAAACAAGCAAATAAATAATCTTCATTGAGTGCCATATTCGATGGAGTAGACAAGGTTAAATTGTACTTGGTGAACAGATAACGGACAAATACACCAAACGAGTTGTCAGTAGATAGTAATGCAAAAAAATTCTAGATCTAGTGTGCAATTTGTTAAAAAAAAATCTGTGGTTTAAACTGTCACTCACTGATATGCGTAAGACTTCTACATATTTTTATACGTAATCTATTATTACATAAGAGGTTGAGATTAACTGACACCTCGAAAAATTGCAGACTTGTTGACGAGTACCAGATAGCATGAAAGGAGGTTTGAGGTTTCTTTCTTCTTGTATCTAACAATCTAACATTAAAACAAAGGTGGCCAAAAGATCCCAAGTCACTTAATTTAGTAACCTCAATATAGCTTGATGGAAAGAATTTACTCAACAGTAATAAGCACACAATATGACATCTAAAAAACCAGACGGTAAATTCAAACTACCCGGTTAGGGTCAGCACACCAACCACCATCAGTGGTTGGAGATGCTAAGTAACCTGGGTCAGAATCGGTTGAAATGGTACGGATACATACGCACTTTACCTTACTCTAGATCATGAGTTCCAATATCCCTTCACGCTGCGGCGGATAATGATGTGTTTATTCTCATACCTTGTATAAAAATCGACAGGATAATCGATGGATGACCTTCAGCAAGCAAAATAATGCAATTAGAACAGTTTATTTCGAAGAGAAAAGCAATTCATATAATACGACTAGCGAGTAGAGAATGAGACAGGAATGAATGGATCCATATATACCATGTAGATAAATATATAAATGGATGAGCCATTATCCATTAAATATGTGTATAAGATCGTTTAAGCAATTGATGCTTGAGTAAGTGGAATTAATATGTAGGTGGATACAATCAAACACTAATGCATACTCGTTTGTATAACCATACATATATGAAGGCTAATTAAATAGAAGTATAGACCAATTATCAAGGAATAAAATAACACTTTATCTACTAAATAGGTTGATATGATGGTTTAGTTAATTTGAACCTATACAAGACTATGTGTATGGGTAAGGTCATCATGGACCATAATATAACATTTCATTGTCTTTCTCATCATCATTGCTTCCACATTATTTAGACTTCAGTTCATCTTGTTGATTTCATCTCACCGTATTTATGTGGTATGGAAACTCGAACTAACGAACATATCTAACAGAGTCTATGCTGATTTTGACTGACCAGCTGATGCGAAGAGAGAGTTTGTTTTAACCAAGTGGTGATAAAATAATCATAGAACATTTTTATTACTATTATTTTGCTAATTTCTTTCTAAATCAATTGAGATAAGACTCATATAATAAAAATTACACTATTTATTTATTTCAACACATAAACGTCAGTACAAAGAAGCACCAAATATATATGAGTCACACTTCATCATTCGATTTGTGTAACAGCTGGAATGCTGCCCGGGTGCCCAAACCGAAGCAGGTGGTTTCCTTAGGTCACACCCCAAGCCTATGACCTAAAAGTCTAATCCACAAAACAATGATGCAACGTTAGGAGATGCAGTTTCATGGTAGCCGGTGACCAACAAACGTTCATGCACCATTTGTTCCCTCAGGACCCGGAAGCCCATGAGCGCCGTTTTTTCTTATCGGTATTCCCCAACCCCCCTACGTGGATCCTACATATCCACCAACCCAATTACAGCTCCGGACATTGGCTTTTCGTCTCCTTAGCTTTGTAAACAACACCCCGGTCATGAGGAAGCAGTGGGTAGGCCCCTAAACGGACGAGGGTGGGGAGAGTTCGCTCTCCTTGAAATGCTCACACATGACTACACTTACACAGTCACTGACAGGGAAGTAAGTAAACTAAGAGAAGATTTATGCAGTTCGGGATAGAAAAAAAGGGAAAATAGTTTACCGTTTTGGTTCAACGCCTGTTGTTGTATATGTTGCCTCAATAGGTGGCAAAGCAAACGCTTCAGATTCATTACCAATTAAAGTTGTACTTTCTGTCATTGCAGTAACTCCTAGTCCAACTCTGGATGTTGTTGTGTCAGTTGGCAGACTAGTTGGAGCAACAAATCCAGCTGTCTCTGAAGTTATCGTCATTGCTACTGTTGTTGCGGTTGCTGTTGTCATCAATTCTTTTACTGATGTTGACACTGTAGAAAAGGCGTCTAATGGTTTACTGACAGTAGCGACATTCGGTATTAGGTCTTCATTACTCGATGTTGGAATTGGAGTGCCAGTAATGTCATCATGATGTAGATCAAAACGACTTGTGACCATATGAGATTCAATTTCAGATGTTAAATTTTCTAATTGTTTCTGAGCTGATGGATCTTCAAATATACCATCAGTGAATAACGAATGAACAATTCGACCACCAAAATTCTCGTCATCATCATCTGGTTCAGCTGATAATTGCGAAAAAAAGTAATAATGTTGTTCAGTGAATAAAATATGAAATGCAGCCGTGTTAGTTGTAATGAATTAATGAATTTTATATGACCTGACGTTGTGAAGACAAGTCAAATTTTATGTTTAGTATTAAAACACAATCTTAATTACGATTTTAGTAAGCTCCGTTTCATCATACACTAAAACTCTATAGAAAGCTGACGAGACGTATTCTTCAACTCTCTCTGTCTCCTACTGAAATTTAATAGTACTGAGATAAAGCGAGGAAAAAATGGCTTAGTGTACATGTGGGCTTATTATTCCTACGGCAGTGAAATCTAAATTCAGTTTTAGCGTTGCTCTACTATAAAAACTTATTTTCCATACTTTTAGGTTTGATAAAATTTTAGTAACAGTTGGAGCATTGATGAAATTAAATAATAAAGGGATCCCCAAATACAAATCTAACCACTAAATTGGTTTAATACTCTGATATTTAATATATAGGACTGTTATCATTCAAATCTAACAACCATGCTTCAGACTAGATAAAATTGTCATGGTAATGCAGTTTACGAAAAATATTTTTTCAGAAGCCAATTGACGAATAGTTGCCATGATCCAGAAGACGAGCAATCAAGTGAGACGAACTAGTCTCCACATAAGTACCATTATCAAAATTTATTGTGGTAATTTCAAATAAATTGAGCATTGGATGGATTTTTTAATAGGAAAATCAACGACATATTTGTAATACCCTAGTGGTTAGAATATTGGATTACAGAAGTTTTGTGATTTATTCTCAGTTGCTTCTTCGGAGAACAAATAAATAACCGGACTACATTAACACAAGTTTAAACAGGACAGAAAAATAAAATATTCAATGCAACCAAAATATCCTCTACATATGTAGTGAATCCTGCAATAGATCAACGACTTGGTGGTTAAGAAATTCGCTTTTAATTAACAGGTAGTAAGTAGATTTAAACCCAACACAATAGCTCATCGGTTTAAGCATCCCAGTAGTTATTAATAGCCTTCACATCTGATGTTTGACACAGAACAAAGTAGATAAATCTGTGCTTGGACAGGATAAATGTATATAAGATTCACAACCACTTTCCTCTTCTTCCTGGACTTCGTACGAGTTGATAGTTTTTGAAGTGTTGAAGATGTGGAATCCCTAAATACCAAATTCATGGGAAAACCAATTCAAAAATTGACAAACTGATTTAAAATGAACTAGGATGCAGAAGTAATAAAAAGACATCACTAAGTACAGCAGACTGAAATCAGCTGTTTTTGTGTAATTCGAAAACAAATTGGAAGGCCCCATCGTGATATGCATACGTAACAGCATTACAAGAATACTCTTAGAAGTTAGGGCACATTGGTTAATTGCTGGTCCATTTTTAAACCTTTGGATTACGCATTAATAGTATTGAACATTCACGTTATCTGACACGACTCATACCACATGAAAACGGAGTTTAGTTACTTAACAAATATCTCGTTTTCAAGTGTCCAAGAAAGCACATTTAACCTGTGTTTAAAAAAATTTCACTACACAGGGCTCATTTCAGATTCGTTTACAAGTAAAGTACATTACAATCTTTGACTCCTGGCTAAATTAAAACTAAATGTGAAGGCCAAAATATAGAATAAACGAAGGACTATACACAAGTACGCATTTTCCCCAGTGAGAAGTCCCCTAACTACATACATAGTCCACACATAATCTTCAGGATAATATCACAGATTTTTAAAAAATAAAAGAAACAAGCAAAACTTACCGAGAAAGTCATCATCAAATTCATTATCAACAATCCCAATATCATCATGATGAGTGATTGAATCAATAGACTTAATTTGTTTTTCTGCGTCAGATAACCTACCACCCCGTTTAACATCGATCAAAGTGGCATCCAAATCTTGATCAGGGTTTAACGTGAAATCAGCATCATGATGCATTGACAAATGATCACTCCCACGATAAATACTGTCACCAAATGTTTTGTCGCCATCACGAATTATTTCACGACTTGATACTTCATCGAATGCTGAATCTCCGAAATCATCATCTTGTCTTCCTAGATTAATCTCACCGAAATCTTCACGCATAGTTATATCTTCCGGACGACTTTGATTTATTGCTATAGTGTTCATATTTATCTCACTGTAAATGGATGTAAGATAATTATATTAAATATCACTTACTTGAGATCGGCTATAGTTGCTTCAAAATCATGAATATTCTCTGGTAAAGTGATAGCTGCGATAGCAGCTTCCCGATTTGCTTCATCTGGAAGGTCAACAACACCTGGACGAAATGCCATCTTAATTTTAACGAACGCCTCATTGCAGTCAGCAAGTAAGTATTTCGCCTTACGAGAGTAGATTCTCACTACACCCAATAATAAATGTCCAGAAGTTCTTAATGCCATTTTTAACTTTGGCTCTAAAATTGCCTCAACGCTAGAACTGATATTCGTTTCAAAAACATGAGCCCTGGTAAGCTTTTTATCCCAATGAGCAGCTAGCCATATACGGGCCAAAGGACCCTTTTTGCTGAGTACAAAATGTGCATAGAACATTATTAGGCTGAAATAAAAAAAAATCAATACATAATGAGAAACCAAGTTTTATCCATCAAAATGTAAGTTATTTCAAAAGTGCACAACTAAGAAATGTAAATTGGATAATAAAAAGTAATACTATTCAATAACTATCCACTTCACAAACTAAGCACTACGAAATGTATAAACTTTGATTTAAGAAGGGTCATAAGGATGACTTAATGGGCAAAAATGAAGATACTGATAACCTAATTTCTGGGATAAATTGACACCAATCCAAATTGTCCCGCTTCAGATTAGCACTACGAAAGAAAAACCAAACAGTAAGTATGAAAGTCTGCACAGTAGTAGAAAATCAACTGAAAAAAGTTGAAAGGAATGAATTAAAAATATGGATCATGATGTTAACAACCAAGTGAAGGTTAATCATTCAGAGCCCCTTCCTGATAGCATTGATAAAGACCAAATGGATAGACGCAAGCATGCCCGTAGCCCTTCTAGAGTTACTGACTGTCCCGAGTCCGGGTAAGGGAAAAGGGTTTGTCATGGAGTCAGCAATCCCATTCTGTAGAAACCAACAATGCTAAGAAACGCCAATTAGAGTAAACAATTCAAACCGTTTAAACCCTGCCTTCCAAATTGAAGGATTTTCACTCGGAAGAATTATGACGCCTCATGGTGAAAACCGTGGTTCTTTGGAAGTCACGAGGTCGTGAGACAATTAATATAGGTACATGGAATGTTCGGACAATGTACGAGGCCAGAATGATCAATCAAATAGCTACGGAAATGAGGAGATACAGCTTGGAGATCCTCGGGATAAGTGAAACCTATTATACCCAAGCTATACAGATGTAGTGGCTGTGCTTCGTTAATTAATCACCCTCGAACCGTTATCGTACAATCTTCAACGATGTTTGAAATCAGAAGGCAAAAAGAAGCAGCTATTACAGTTTTATTTAATAGATAATTCGGACCAGACAGCAGAGAGGCAAAATGAATGAGCAAACGAACTACGATTGTAGCAGTAGTAAGTAGTTGTAGTGAATGCGTGCAAATGTACACATATATATATATGTATAGGAAAATAGATGAGTCAGCGAATAGACAAAGCAGTTAATAATGAAGCTAGCAGAATGAATACATGCGTAAGCGCTAAACAATGTTCAAGCATATGTATTTCATACAAGCATAATAATAATGATAGTACAACAAGTTGTTATATCATGGATGACTTTGTCCATTAAATAAGTTAACAAAAGACCTTGACTGAACTAAACTCGATTGCACGTGAGTCACTATAATAGCTCCCCCCTGCAAACAAAGATATATGGAAAAATGTCTGTGTTTGCACAAAAAAAATAGTAAACTGAATAGGGTAGTTACAGTCGTTTAAAAAAATGGTTTGTACAAAATTAAGATGACGTTAGTGTGTGCTGTACATTTGGTTTGTGCCCGTCCGTGAGGTTATATAAAATAATAGCAATAAATAGAAGGAATGCGATATTGTTTTACATTTTAAATAAAACTTATACATGTAAGTGTAGGGGTACATAAGATATGTTGAGTTTTATAGCGTATAAAATGAAATTAGTAATGCATGTGTATACAATGAAGTGGAAGTTATAATTAATATTTAAAATAGTAGAAGATTATTAATAGAAGATTTCAGCGACATAATGTTGGGGCCATCTTACTCTTCGGCCAGACCTTGTCGTTACTGGATTCTCTTTGTTTGTGTTCGTCGATGTCGTTGATGATTGGAACTGACGTTTCGATGGTTCAACGGTTTTCGCAGTATCTGTATGTACTGGCTGATCGTAGGCTTCGATGAAAGCTGGTTTGACTCGGTCGATGCTAATTACATCCGTTTTTCCAGCTTTGTCTACCGTAATAGTTTTGTCGTCTCTTTTAATCATCTTAAATGGACCATCGTAGGCCGGTTGTAAGGGACGTTGCACATTATCCCTTCTGATAAACACATGGGTACTGCCACTTAGTTGTTTGGGTATGTACACACGGCGTTGCTGTTGTCTCGGAAGCGTTATCCTTAGATTACTCATATGCTGCTTAGGACGCTGTACATAGTCCGCTATATCAGTTGGAATGCTTTTACCTGCTGTGAAAAACTCTCCTGGCAGACGTAGTGTGGTTCCATAAACCAATTCTGCTGGGCAACATTCTATATCTTGTTTGATTGTTGATCTTAAGCTCAACATGACTAACGGTAGCTTGCTGGCCCAATCATTATTGCTGATGACAGCTGTAAGAGAAGCTTTAAGTTGTCGATGCAATCTCTCTACCATACAATTCGACATCGGATGGTATGATGTTGTGCGAATTCGTTTGATTCCGAGTAGTTCTGTGAGTTGTTGGAAGAGGCGGCTCTCGAATTGAGCTCCTCTATCGGTTGTAATATTAGTAGGTACGCCATAATGGGAAATCCAATGCTCTACTAGGGTTATTGCGATAGTTTCGGCTGTAATATCTTTTATTGGCACAGCTACAGGCCATCGTGTGAATCTATCAATGCAAGTGAAAATGTAACTGAAGCCATTGGAAACCGGCAGTGGTCCTATAATATCGATATGTACTTGCTCGAATATGTTATCGGGATGACGGAAATGACCTACTGCGGAACTGGTGTGGCGATGTATCTTAACTCTCTGGCATTTTATACACGCTTGCGTCCAATTACGAATATCCCGATTCATACTTGGCCATACAAAACGTTCGCTGATTAGTTTGATGGTGGCCTTTATTCCGGAATGCGAAATATTGTGCATGGCTTCGAAAATGTTTCACCTTAGCGGCTTTGGAATAAATGGTCTTGGTTGACCTGTAGAAATATCGCAGGTGGTGCTTACTTCTATTAATGGAGTTTCTTTGAGAACTAACGAGGTTGTATTAGCAGACTTTAGTCTGTTTAACTCGACGTCGATATTTTGTAATGCTGCTAACTTGTGATAATCGATTTCGGACTGGATGAGAGCGTTGACCATCGTTCTGGATAACGCGTCTGCCACTTCGCTACTATTGCCTTTGATATACTGTATGTTAGACGTGAATTGGGAAATAAATTCCAATTGTCGGATTTCCCTCGGCGAGTAGTTGTCCTGTTTGGCGTTTAATGCTTTTGTGAGGGGTTTATGGTCTGTATATACTGTAAAAATGGTACCCTCAATCATATGTCGGAAATGTTTTATTGCTAAGTAAATCGCTAGTAGTTCTCTTCCGAAAGTACTATATCTTGTTTGTGTCGGATTCAGTCTTTTCGAAAAAAATGAGAGTGGTTCCCATATGCCATTTACTAATTGTTGTGAAACGGCTCCTACCGCTACGTCTGATGCATCCGTCATGATAGCTAACGGTGTTTCGCTCTTTCGTCTAGTTAGTGTCACTTCTTTATTTAGCGCTTTTTTAGCGTGTTGGAACGCTTGAATCGCGTCTGGTGATAATTGGAATGTCCGTGCGTTACCACGTAATGCATCTGTTAGTGGTTGCAATATTGACGCACAATTCGGGATAAATCGTCTGTAATAATTTATTAACCCAAGAAATCGGCGTAACTTTTTCCATGAGTCGGGTAGGGGATAATTCCTAATAGCGTCGACTTCTGTTGCTATTGGTGTGATGCCTTGAGAAGTTATATTGTGACCTAGGAACTGAAAAGATTCTTTTCCGAATTCACACTTATCAATATTTATAGAAATGCCGTGTTCTCTGAGTCGCATAAATAATTGCCGTAGTTGTTGTATATGCTCATCTTTAGTGGTGCTAGCTACTAATAAATCGTCGATATACGCGTATGCCCCAGATAAACCTCTAATGACCTGGTCGATAAACCGCTGAAAGGTTTGTGCCGCGTTAGTCAGTCCAAAAGGCATACGCAGGAATTCATATAGCCCAAATGGGGTTGTTACTGCTGTCTTCGGTATGTCTTGTGGGACAACAGGGATGTGGTAGTATGCTCTGACTAAGTCGATCTTCGAGAAGATAGTAGTGCCCTTTATACTGTAGGTGAAATCATGAATGTGCGGTATAGGGTATCTGCCAGCTACTGTTTGTTTGTTCAGTGCTCTGTAATCTCCACATGGCCTAACCTCTCCATTCTTTTTCGGGGCCATATGTAGCGGGGATGCCCACGAGCTGTTCGATGGCCTTATAATGCCTAGCCTCATTAGCTTGTCGAATTCCTGTTTTGCGATAGCTAGTCTTTTGGGATCTAGCCTTCTTGGTCTTGCATTGATTGGTGGACCACTCGTTACGATGTGATGCTGAATAGAATGTTTGAGATCCGCTTTATTGTATGTTACTTTTACGAGTTCAGGGAACTCCCTTAACAACAATTTATATGGATCACCACAACTTTTATCTGTCACAAGGTTCGTTGAAACGGCTTCCGTAAGTATTCCTCTTATCGAAGTGGTTTGACTGCCGTCTATAAGTCTGTGTCGTCTAGAGTCTACTAGCAGGTCAAAGTTACATAAGAAAGCTATGCCTATTATGGGCATCGATACGTCTGCTATGACAAAGTTCCAGCGGTATGAAGCGCCACGTCCAAAATCTAGGGACAATTTCCGTTTACCATATGTCTTAATATCTGATTTGTTTGCTGCTCTTAGCACTAATGACGGATTAATGTTTTTTCTTTCCTCGTTAAATGGAGGTACTACGCTAATTTCCGCTCCAGTGTCAACTAAGAATTGTGCGCCAGTGGTTCGGTCTTGTATATAAAAGAGGCGACTATTTTCAGGCATTATGTGTGTTGATGCTGTTGCCATTGATACTCGTGGGTATCGGTTACTAGCCCTGTTAAATCTACAAGGTTGTAGGCACTTTCTAGCCCTGTAGCCGAACATTTGATGATACCAACATATCGCGGGAGTTGGGCGTCGTCTAGAAGTTGACCGGTTCTTTTCACGCGAGCGATCTCGCGATGACCTTCGTGGCTTTTCTCTCTGCGTTAATTCTGTGAGTTTGCGGCATAAAACATTTATGAATTAGGAAGACCTTCACATCTGAGGGAAAGCACGGAATACAATGGACAACTTGAACATAGCTAAGCGACTTGGAGTTCGCAGATGACCTCTCTTCTATTCCATACACACGAAAAAATGAAGGTCAAGACAGTCAGTGTAGGGCTAGCCTTTATAGCAGTAGGCCTCCGCACACGCAAATGATGGAGCAAGATCACAAAATGCAACGCTCCCAAATGCCCTGGTACGGCCGAGAGTAGGAAGAGTCCTCTCTGCCTCTCGAAATGCTCCAACATGGCCACGCGTATATAGCCTCTGCCAGGAAAGTCCTACTCACTGCTTTCTCGCAGCATTACTGTTGGTTCCGAAATTTAGAGGACGAAGAGTGAATGTCCGGCACTTTAACCGGGTCGGTAGACATGGAAAGTCCACCTAGGGAGTTGGAAAATCCTGATTCCAAACCAATGGTGCACATGGGCTCCAGTATCCTGAAAAACAAATGGCGTATAAACCAATTATTGGTCACCGGCTACCATAGGATTGCATCTCCTTGCGATGCTCCACTGCTTTGTGAATCAGACCTTCAGGTCGAAGGCTCCAGGTGTGGTCTCTTAAGAAAACCACCTGCTTCGGTTCGGGCACCCGGGCAGTATCACAGCCCTCACACATATCAAATGAGATTTGTGTGGGGCATATGTGTTTGGTGCCTCTTTGTACCAATATCTGTATGTTAAAATAAATAAATAAAATACAACACGGATAGCGCCGACCAAATCAAATATGATGAAGAAGCTCTGGAAAACGTGGAAACATTCACATACCTGAGAAACATCATTGATAAACAAAGGCCTGATGCAAACGTAAAGGCAAGGGTTGGCATTTATATAGTTGAAGAACATGTGAAACTCAAAACAATCGTCAATCAACATCAAAGTAAGAATCCTCAATACTAACATCAAGAAGTTCTATTATACAGAGCTGAAATGTGGAGAACTATTACAACCATCATCAAAAAGTGCAGGTATTTATAAACAATTGTCTACGAATGACACTCAGTGTCCGTTGGCCGTATGCCACCAGCAACAACCTAGTGTGGGAGGAAACAAACCGGCTTCTACATGAAGAGGAAATTAAGAAAAGATGTTGGGGGTAGATAGGATATATAATGTAGAAGTCATCAAACCGCATCACGAGGCAAGCGCTACCTTGGAAAAGAAGAATACCAAAGAGCACACTTCGTCGGGAATTGGAAGAAAACACTAAAAGGATGAATAGCAACTAGAAAGGATTGCTAAGGACAGAGTTATTTATTATTTATTATTCGATGGGAGAATGATGGTGCGCCGCGTATGCTCCTTCACGCGGGATAACAGGCGTAAGTAACAAGTCCCCACATCAGCAAAGTGACAGTTAACGGAATAAAACTTATGAAATCATACTGAAGCTCAAGAATGAGTAGGATACAAGGGGTGAATTCATCTTCGAGAGTCATATTACCCAACGCTTCCAACTACTGACTGTGGTTACCCAGTGGACTTTCATTAAGTAGTCTCTATTTGCCAAAACAGCACTTAATAGCTTCACTGACTGATATCCGGTAACAGCAGTGTGATTTTATTCCTGACGTTTGACAACGTGTGTTCGGATGCAGAAACCATAATTAATTCGATGTCATCAACTTGAAACACCAGTTTTGATGGACTGGACATATTTTGAAAATACAACCGTGTATAATATACCGATGATGTAGTGGTAGATAAAGCAGATAGATAGTCAGTTTGCGATACGACGCCGTGCTATGAAGAATTGTCTAGGACAGTTGTCAGTCCATGACTTCCTTCCGGTTGTGATTATTTAACTTGTACAACTCAGCTATCAGATATAGGTCAAAATAGAAACCAGTAGCGATCCCGAAGTAGTTTTCTCTCTTGCATTCCTTATAAAAGTGAGAACTCTCAAGACTAAAAAGTCTTTCCTGATCCAGTATGAAACCGAACTGTACATAATATAATACATCATTCTTGTCCACTGATTTATTTTTAACTGCAGTTCCGTCCTCTCCTTTGTCACTTAGTAACACATCATTAATCGTATGCCCTATACTTTTTTGATATCCAATTATAGCAGGATTTAGGTACGAAATAAGAATCTGATGAATGCAACAGATAATAACTTGTTCTCGTGGTCAGTTTTTACTTTCTTGCATTGTTAAACTTAGACGACTTGGTTGAGGTTCATGAAACCATGGTAACCAATGGTTGGAGACGAGTTACGGCTCAAAATCAGTCGCAGTGATGTGAGTGCATTTTATCTTGATCTAATGTTAAGTCTCGGGTTTTAAAAATACTTAATGCATTTCTGTTATTCCACAAATTTACCCGTTCTCGAATTATATATTACACACCTCGTCTTATATCACTGCTGTTACTACTCTGTTTAGTCATGAAATTCATCTCGATGTGATAACTTGATCCAGTGAACATAAATACCAGATTTTTTTGCATATAACTATGCATCATCAAGCAAATGCTATCCTTACTTTACAACCAATTCTTATCTATTTAAAGTAATGCCTCTAATCCATGACAAATACGTGTTGTCATATTCGGGTCTCACCTAACGCATTTGAGGACTTATAGTAGGAATACTACATCAATGATATTCGACGTAACCCTTTGGTCACTGGGTCAGCTTATCAATACGGTTTTCTACTTTAAATGTCTTTCCTACGATATATGGTCTTCTAGAAATCTGAGTCACAGTTAACAAAGGCAATAGTGGCTTGAGCGTTGACATGCTTGCTACATAGAGTAACAGATGTATATTAACCGGAATTGTCTCACAAAGAACTATAAATCAATACCAATCCACCAAAAAACATTGTCTGACTCAATCCTACGTCAACAGTTAGGAATTTTACAAATTTAAACTGACAAAGATCATTTTGTCAGAACTCGCAAGCTACTATGTAAATTTTTGATGAGATAATTTATAATGGGTATTCCAATCTTGACAACAAGAAAGAGGAGTCTAAAAGATGATACTGAGATCTTTAAAAGGGGACTGAACTCTTGGTAATTATAACTACTAACATCCGATTATGAACCACAACAAAACATTACGGAAATATGTTAGTAAATATAAAGTTCTTATAAACTAATGGAAAGTTTGTTAAAGTAATTTTACTAAACTCACTGGGATAAAATATAGTTTTAATCAGAATATCTTCAGGTAATCGAACAAAATGGGTACAAAAGCATAAAATACAAACACACTCTGTCTGCCGCCACGCTGATAAAATTGAAATGTAGCAAACTAAAAGAAAGTTACAGTTTCAGTTTCAGTTTGGGAAGGACAGGAGGCTCGATGGCCTATGTTAGTCTTGGCAATGGTGGTCTCTCAGTTGATCCAACTTTCTTTTGAAAGAGTCGACGGATGGGGCCTCAACCACGTGCTGAGGTAGTGAATTCCACTCGTTGATTATTCGATGAGAAAGTCGATATTCAGCTGACAAGTAATTTGTTCTCGGTTTGTGAACTTTTTTGGAGTGTCCTCGTAAATTCTCTGTTTTGGAAGACAAGAAAAATGAGGGCATGTTAGGTGCAAATTTATCACTAAGCAATTTGTAGACTGTAATCAAGTCGCCTCTAGTTCTGCGATATGACAACGGGAAAAGGTTCAGCTTGGCCAGTCGAGATTCATACGGAAGCTTCGCTATTCCGAGAACCAGCTTAGTCGCCGTTCTCTGAACCTTTTCCATAAGCTCACTGTCTTTTTTTAAGCAGCTTGTATGCAGTACTAAGTTTAGGACGAACGAACACTGTATACAAAGTCAAAAACGTCTTAGCGTCGACATGACTAAAAGCCCTACGTATTGACCATAACGTTCTAAAACTTTTGGCGGCTATTGCACGGCAGTGTGCAGTAGTCTTTAAGTCTTGACTAACGATAACTCCTAAGTCATTATATGTCTGGACGACAGGTAGCTCAGTGTTATTCATCGTGTATGTATCTGTGCCTTGATGACCGACATGTATCACAACACACTTGGAAGTATTTATCGGCAACTGTCATGTTTGAGACCATTCAGATAACTTCTTAAAGTCATTTTGAAGTTCTAAGCTATCCCTCTTACATCGTATCGTTTTCCATATCTTGACATCGTCAGCATATAGCAGGACCGATGATGATAGGAGACAAGGAAGGTCATTTACATACAAGAGGAATAGCACTGGCCTCAAAATTGTACTCTGGGGCACTCCACTAAGCACAGTTTCCCAGGTAGATAACTTTGAGTTCACCCGAACTATTTGTTGACGCTTAACTAAGAAGTCTTTTATCCACATCAATAAATTGCCTCCAATCCCGACTTTTCTTAACTTATATAACAGCCGGTTGTGCGGAACTTTATCAAAATCTTTACTGAAATCAATGAAGGCGACGTCTACAGGTAGCTTTTGGTCCTTAAGAGGCACCAGCTTTCACGAGCCACTAATAAGTTAGTGAGACAAGAATAACCTATTCTGAAGCCGTGCTGCTTCTCCGAGAGGATCTGGTTTTTATCGAGATACTTAAACAGCTTCTTCCGAATAATCTTTTCTAAGATTTTAACAACCACACTAGTTAGGCTAACGGGGCGGTAGTTCTCAGGTTTGTGTTTCGTACCTGTTTTGAAGACAGGACTTACTATGGCATTTTTCCAATCTTTCGGTAAGCGACCCTGCGTAACGGATAGGTTAAAGCATGTACTTAAAGGTCTTGCAACGAAGTTAGATAATTCCTTCGGTAGCCTAGGATGTAATTCATCGGGTTCCGTGGATTTACCTATGTCAAGCTTATTTAGCAGACCAAAGACATCGAGTTCTTTAATGGTCACGCTATCCAGTGTATGTATGGGGGATCTGTATACGCTGACGAGAAGGGCGCTTCTATGGCATACACGTTGCTCAAGTAGTTCGAGAACGCTTGAGCCTTACCAAAGTCGTCCTCCACTAATGATGAATCAGTACTGTCTCCCCATAGAGCAGGAATATTTCCTTTTCTCCTTGTCCTTTGGTTTATATAGAAATACAAGCGTTTAGGACATTCTATGGATTCCTTAACAAGTTTTTCTTCGTACAATTTTCTAGAATTACGGGGGGTTGAGGCACAAGTGTTCCGAGCCTTTCGATACTGAGATTTTGACTCATCAGTCCCCAGTAACCTAAATCTATCCCACATTTTCCTTTTCCTACGGAGAAGGATACGGACCTCCCTACTGAACCGTGGTGGTGAGTTTTTCGACACCTTTGGTATAGTCCAAGGGATGTGAGGTGTGGTAACTTTTAAGTATGAATTTCGAAATGCGTCCCAGGCCGTTTCAGTGGAGGACTCTGGGTCTATTGTCCAATCTATTGACGATGCTGAGTGCATGATATCTGGTATGTTTGCTTTCCAGACGTTGGGTCTGGACAGGACTGACGCGTCCTCATGACTGACAGTTATATGGAAGTCGAAAGTTAAAACTGCGTGGTCACTTTTACCTAAGGGTGGCATATATATGATGGAGGTTCGCAACATCATCCTCATAGTGAGTCAGTATAAGATCTAATAAGGATGATTCAGTGTCCGGATAGTACCTTGTCGCTTCTTTCACATGTTGCACTAGAGCACATATGATAACCCCATCAACTAGTTCCTGCTCGAAAGAATTCTCCGACGATTTAGTTCGCAGATTTTCCCAGTCTACCATAGGTGCATTAAAGTCTCCTAGGATTAGTCTTCGACCACTTTGAGGCCAAGTATTGAGACTGCTTAACAGGATCTCATTTGCCTCACAGCTTGGACTGCGATAGACCAAACCAATCAGCAGCTCTTGTCCCTTGCATTTTAAGCGAAGATTAACTAATTCACACGTCCCACTGTCATGGGATACACTAACGATAATGGTAAATGGGATAGCATTCCTAATGAATAGAGCTACTCCCCCTCCTTTGCGCTTTTGTGTTCTGTCGGCCCTTACTAACGTAAAGCCCTCGAAATCAAGTTCTATACTATCTATAGCCTGTGTCAGCCAGGTTTCTGTTACTGCGGTTATATCTGGCTTTGTAGAGTCAATCTGTACACCTAGTTCCGATCGCTTATTAAGTTAGCTTCGTGCATTGGTGTAACAGATCCAAAGCCTCTTTAAGTGCCTTCGTGCTTCACTCAAAGTTGCTTCGGCATCATTCTCTGTCGAAGTCTTACAACCCGAAAATTTACAATTTTCAGGTCCGTTTTGCCAGAGTCTAACCTATGTTGTAGTTCTTTCTCGGCTTCTCGTCTTTTAATACGGTCTGCCAACGGTAGGTCCTTTCTGATAAAAACTCCTGAACCCTTTAATTTGTGTCCATTTTGTAAAATTAGGTTACGTTGGTTCGAAGAGCCGAATACTACTTTAAGCAGTCTGGAATGATTTGGTTTCGAGTCCGTTAGACTCCCTAGTCTATACAACTTTAGCATGAGTTCACTAAGAATCTTCTGTTGAAGTAGCAGTGTATGACTCACTATCTCTAGTCAATACGCAAAAATGTTCATTGTTCGAAGTCATACATATAATTTCAATTCTTTAGAAGGATGAAGGAACGGGATATAGTTTATTAGGTTTGTCGATTGAAGATTCTTATAAAATTAAAGGATAATGGTATAGGTTATATATATATATCCCAACTTACTTCGAATATGTGTTGTTAACTAATCAATTGCATTCAACGTCAAAATAAAAGTGGAATATGAATGTGGTTCGGATATGTAGACTTCAAACACTCCGATTGGCTGAATTAGATATGACTCGGAGTGGCAACAGTAGCCTACTCAATGAATAATGATAAACCCAATCTTTAAATCAAGTTAATAACTTACGGATTGCAAATTATAAATGACAGACAGGCATAAAACAACGACACATTAAAGTGCACATCAACGAAGTTAACAACGCCATCGGTAAAAGAGATATATAGAAATGTCCTTAAATACTTAACAAAGTCAAAAGTGTACATTTAATGAAAAGATCTGTTCAGAATAAAAAAGACTAGGTGAAAGTATAGGGGTATTGCTACGCTATAGGTTTGAAATAGGTGTGAATAATACAATCAAACTGGTTGTTAGTCAAACAAATATATTCTCTGTAAATAAGTCTTTTTGTATGGAAAACCTTCGTTTCATTGTTTACTAATAGTAGACGTTCACTCAAGAGATGTTAATCCTGAATTTTCTGAGTCATATGCAAGTAATACAACGTAATCATATACCCACAATTCTTTATGTTCTTTAGTGGCCCGTGGATCTGACTTCAAGATCGTACGAATGGTTGTTATCGCCTATTCTCGTATCTAATCGTCGACTTAATCGCGTTAGCCAATAACGGAATTAAATAAGTCGAATAACGAGAATCGATTTGTGAATGCATATATTTCGTATATGAAGCGAATGAAATAGAGCATAGCAAAACGACACGCAGGGAAGATGGCTGGGAAGCCAACTCCATTTTAGTCAAGCGTTACTCAATATTTATAGTCAGACAAAAATAAGCTACAGACATGCGCGAGTCATGGGATATGGTGTGCACACACATACACGCTCATTTAAAGACAGTGAAGACTGATAAGCAAATAGATAACAAGGTCAAAGTATGGCTCAAGTAGAATGAATGAAATGGGATGTCCGAAAGCTAGAATAAGGTATATGGGCTTTAAATAATAACTGACACTACAGTTCCATAGCAAACTGAGAAACTACTAAGAAGTTTGATTAAAAATTTGATCTTTCTGAATATGACCAGTGACAAACAACTACTCATTCTCGTAGTTTTTAAAAACTTACTTAAAGTAATCCTCTATATGTGAAAAATTACTTAGAAAACACAAGGGTTATAAACCATTTAAATGATACATCATAGTTTTATCCCTCTTTTACTTCTGTACTGTACAGGTTACAAACTAAAAAACCCCAAATGAAAAGTGAAGGCCATATTCCTTAGTCGAATCACCTCATTAGTTGTTCATATAAAACCCTCCAGAAAGTGGAAATCTTGCCTACTGATAGTGGACGTGAAGAATAATTTACCAGAGGCATTCATTACTAGAACTCATCCCGAATATTTAAACTCAGTCTTTATGAAGATGTGGAAAGCGATAAAGATGCCACAAGTATTCGGAGTTTGACAAAGCCTTTAACAACAACATCTTTTATAATCAAAATATGCCATCCTAGTAAATCATAAGTCAGAGGTGAAGAGGTTCGAAGGTATATTTGATAAGCTATCGATATATCTGGCTGTGATCAATCTAAGTCTGCTAGCGGTTATAGGAGTTGTGAAGCACAGTGTTCCCACTCGTGATCTTGAGAGGATGCGTGACCGGGCGCCTTTATCTAGGTGAGTCCAGTCAAATTAACGAAGTCAGCATCAAATGTCGAAGACCTGCGTAACTATTGATTTTGTTATTATGTTTATTGCTGCAGATACCTAATGAGACAGTATGGTTTGATGACTGTAGAACGCCTATAGGGAAAACTACCATGATATTATTTTGTGCAAAAAAATGATTTTGACTTCCTCAATAATGTACCAGGTCGATTTATCGTTTATGTTGCCCATTAACATCCTTTGATTACAAATATTAGTAGAATGAATTTTCCCGTCCAAATAATAAAGTTCGTATCGCAGGAACTGATAATTAAGTTTACTTCGTAGTTCGTTACAGTGTTCTAAAGGAAGAAGCTATGTGATACTTGGTTTGATTTTACATTCTACTCGAATAACTCAGAGATCAAACAGCCTGCAATTTTCCCGCTTAGTATTTCTGTTGGCATTCGATCCGACATCCACAAATTTTATTTTCACATAAAGAATTCTAACAATGAATCGAACGAATGTCTTGGGTAAATTAAATATACCTGAAAGAAATTTCTAATGGTAATCTGGCAGAATAGTTTTCGTCCAAATGACTTCAGAGAGGTTCATCGATTAGCTTTCATAGATTCAAGATTTTTGGGTGGCATTGAAATAAAACCGTAGTCAGACGCTGTGAACTTTTTATCTCGTTTGTGAAACGTCACAGCTAAGAGATAGCTTGTACTCGACAATATGACACCAGCTTCATTGAGTCCATTTGAATTTAAAGTAACTTTACTGGTATTACTATAAAGTCACGTTCACTCAGTCAGTGTGCTTTCTTGACCACTTCTGATACCATAGTTACTAACGCTACGGTTGTTTATACACGATTTTCTTATATTCTGATGGCTGAGTTACAGAATTGGTGACCTGCTTGAATATTCGGGCTACCGCTTTCTACCATCTAGATATTTCAACAAGTTGTCTGATTTTTGAACACATCATTATGTTTACTAATCGTATAAACTAATCAGGCGCATTTATGAGACGTTTACAACCTTTCGCCGTACAATTTACAAAAAAGTATGTAATTAACCACCGTAGATGATCTATGTTGAATGATTTGGGGCCTACTGAAGTAAGACTGGAATGGTGTGACGAACCAGTTAACGTCAAAGACACACCTCGCGGTCAACACCCTACATGGATCGCCCTGCTGACTTATCGAGGCACTATAAATGCTTTGTAGACTGTACAACACAAAGGACGTTATTACAGAAATATATTAGTTAAAGTAGATATGTAGCAGCATAGGTTGATTGGTTAAGACTCCGCCTCAAACAACTAAGCATATGTCAAAACAGTATAGTTCAAGTATTCGTTCACTTCCTTCTTTTGTATAGGCGTTATATTTCCTATTATTTTGTATTGAATGTTGAGAGGCTTTGTTTGTCTGAACAAATAATCCCACGCTTCATTGTGACTGCGCTAAGATCTAGATAAAGACCTATTCACTACTTGTCTGCTTTCTTCTATCAATAGCACGAGGGTTACCCAGAGGCACGAAAGATACAAGCAAAAGTAAGACCACTGCCGCATGTGCCAGTCCATGGCATACGATGAACTGTTGGGCTTTGGTCGTCCTTGACCTTAACAGGAATCGATGATCGGTTCGATATTCAGTGATCCAACTGCAGGTTGATTTGGCTAGGGCTTAGTGATATTACACAGGCCCTACTAATAAATGGTTCAAATGGTTGTGGACGGAATAGCAGAAGCTTTCGCTTAACAAGCTTCCGTGTCTAGTAGCAGGGGATCACCAAATCCTCCAGCCAGGAACCTAGGTATGTTAACAATAAAAGAGGAAAAGAAATTGGTACAACCAAAGTCTCTGTGTTAGCTGGCAATATGAATTGAAAGGAATGAACATTATTAAGATGTTTATTCCTGAACTGATTACATCTAACTGCTGACCACTCAATTTTGTCCTCAGGACCGATCACTAATTAGGAAAAGGAAACTTGTTGAAATACTTGGTGCTGAGAATTCTGTATTGTACCAGAAACATAATTCTGAATAAAGATTATAATAATACAAACAAAAGACAATTATATCACTACATGTAATTGTATCTGTGGTGAACGGGTCCGAGACTTGGTTAACTGACTGATATAAATGTAGTCCAGTCTAAAAAAAACTTCCCGTTAGGCCTTCAGAAGGTTAAATGGGTACCATTTCTATTTAGTTCTAACTCAGAAGGCCATCCGGTAATCTAAAGCTTACCAGGTGATGTCAAATCATGTTCTGGCTCTGAATCACTCGCGAACAAGGATAATATCACAACACAAATTTTGTGCGTAATTAATGTAATATCATATTTTGACAACATATAATGTTGAGCGTTTATTTTAAAAATGTCACAAATCTACTAAATAGCTAAACCTTTCTCCGGCACAAAATAATGTTTTGTAAAACGAAAAATAATTGATTAGCACAGATTCTAAGTATCTGAGACCCAACACTAAAATTTGAAGCAAAATACAATCACATGTCCTTCTGAAAAAATCCAGTAAAGTGACAAATGTTTGAAAGGAACGTAAACAGCAGCTATACGTTATAACGTTGAGTCCATTAAAAGAAGATGTTAATTTCAGTGGTTGGACATCGTACGACAATCAGATTTAATGATAAAAACAAACCTTAACTAATGTCAAACAAAAAAGGCTTACGAGATGGTAAATAGATATGAAAATATGATCACTTAAGTTCTGAATAATAAGGAACATAATAAGCAAGGAGAAAAATTCGAGGAATAGCAGTACTGTTAAATCAAAAACTTTCGAGGGATTTTCCCAATATTCACTCCGTGGTTATTGCATCCCATTTGCTAGTAGTTCTACTTACTTTTGCAATTAAGGAGCTAATCATTATCTCCGAACGGAACTAGTGAGCCTCTTAACTGATAATAACGTAAATCTTTTTGACTGAAGAAGGATACATTTGCCATTCCCAAACATTTTACACACGCAGTGTTACCTTTATGAGTCAGTTCACATTTGTAAAAAAGAACTTTGATGTATGAATTCTGATGAATCAGATTCTGGATTTCATCTAACAAACAAAAATCTTCAGAGACTATTACACACTAAAACGACCATTACGACATCAAATTATAATGCACTCCCAGAAACCTGATCTTACTCTTATCCATTTGATCAATAGTGTGATATTATTATATCTTAAAATATCATAAGAAAAGCTAATTTCACTAATTAGTGATGCATACTGCATATTATCTCGAGACATTTTAGCGTTCTATCTGTGCATTTTGCTTGATGTATTAAGTGCCTTTTTGATTCTCTCGTTTTTGATAGCTAGTAGAAACGGCTAAATCTGGTCAATTTGTGTTCAAAGAGATTGTATAAGACAAAGGTCTCTTGACACTACACAATAATAAGTCTTGAAAGCTTGACCTAAGAGTATTTCTTATGAAGCAAGTTTTTCATACTCCCATGCTGAAATGCAGCTACAACTGTAAATATCTAAATGTTACGTATTATAAGGTGAGAATGAATTTGTTGTTTTCAATAATGTTATGCTTGAATAACCTTCATCCGTGTCCAAGTAGATGGTTACTAAAACCTTATGTCATATTAACCAATCTGGTTGTTTAAAATGAAAAAAAATATGCATCCTATCAAGACTCCTTGCATAATTAGTGACAAAAAAACTGAATCACTACGGTTTATATCAAGTCTAGATCGCATATGCAGACCCTATTACCCTCATTAATTTAAAGTTACCGTTACATTAATAATCACCAAATACTTTGAACTGTACAGAAACAACAAGGAGCGAGCAAAAAGTAATCTATCGGATTGTACAAGCTGGTGACATAGAAATTGGATATTAGATCAAATAATAATGATTGATCAGTGCACCCCCCCCCTTATTCTCTTACCAATTGTTTAGTTAATTAAACTAAAACTTAACACACTGGTTGAATGAGATTATCTAGGTTTATGTTATACAAGTCAAGTCATTAGATCACATCAATAATTCCTTTTCTATTTTAGCTTGTAACGAAATTAATAGTATTACTTAAGCCATAATCAGTAGTCGTTTACAATGACAAAAAAATAGACGTCTTACTTTTATTGAAAAAACGTTTCTCATAAACTAACAAATTATATGTACTTGAAGAAGAAAAGACTGTACTTAATAAAATCACCATGGAAGTAAGAAGTTTGTCCTTTTAATCTTTAAGGCACCCTGATGTTAGTTAGATCATTAGAAGATTATACCAAATTCAACATGCTTTAAAAGTACTCATTGAATCATTACAATGAGCTACAGATAATTCTAACATTACTAGATAGAAGTTGGATTTGAATTTGGGGATTTTGAAGAGTGCAAGTTAATATACTTTATTGATAATATGTACTTCGAACTAGATTTTTGGTGAGATCATAATCTATGAACGATATTTGAGCCATGCTTGAATCAACTTGAAAATATACACCTACTTTCTAAAGTTAAGTAAAGGGTTAAAAATTAGTATGAAGAACTAACATTTATATTCACATTTCGATGTTAGGGTTGTAGCGTGGCGTCGAGTCGCGGTTGACTATGATCACCACTACAAGATGGTTGCGTACCAGATATCAGAAGGTGATTGGAGGTTGTAGCGACATATATTTGTCGACGATCTCGTGGTATCAAAATAATACCGAGATCGTGCCAAAGGAGCACAAGTAGAATTACTGAGCAAACGTAATTTCCTGCAAGTTCACAATCAGTGGAAGAATGTATACATTTATGTACAGTTAAACAAACAAGTACATTAAAACAATTATCGGTACAATTGGCTATAATGATAATTGTTTCCATTAAATCAGTCGCGTTCTCTTGATAAAAGTAGGTCACTACAAAGGTATCATGTTTACAAGAATCAATAAATCTCAAAATAATACATGAACACTATCAATAACAATTAAACTTATTTTATCTATGAAGAAAGTATATGGTAGTTGCAGACTACTTGGTTGGGGTCCGCGCAACTATCGTAACCAATGGTTGGAAACTCTTGGTGACATGGCTCAGAATCCATCACAATGGCGTCGGTGTATACACTCTCTGTCTTTCTTTAAACTAAGAGATTAAAATCGCTTCATATTTTTCTTTCTGCCAACTGATTCTTTCTTTATGTACTATATCCTTATATACAATCTTTCTTTTATATATTACCACCTCTGAATTAACTACCTTTATGAATCCGGTTTTCATTTTGTCGTGTTAATGAGGTATGGTAACTTGGGCCAATGCACATATGTGCCTGGTCATACGTTGTATCTGACTGACTGACTGAAAGTATATAAAGATTATTTAAAATCTAATTTACAATATGGATCGATATTCGCTTGACATCCATTAAAAGCCAATTTTGATACTAGAAAGAGATTCGTCGTACTATGAGATTACTCGATATCGCTTACACTCGCGAACACAATAATGGTTATCAGATCTGTTGTTAAGCACAGTTGTTTCGAACCACTTAATTGCTAATGTTGGGATATTCAGAAAAATATCCCAAAAATTATTCTGTTAAGTCTAATGCTATCCTTGGACTTGAGATGGTATCATTTTCTTATTGGTCAATATTTATTTCACGTGTCATTTTCCTACTGCTCAACACTGTACAATGTTATTTTCTATTTTATGATACGATGTGGTCTGGTTGATTGGTATATAAACAGAGTATGTTTGAAATATAATGATTCATATCTCCGAGGACGAGACTTGCGTTCTGGACTCAACTGGCTGGACTAGACAGGGAAGCAGGGCTAATCGGGATTCTTGGTCGTTCCAACTTGTTTTACACGTCTTTGGTCCGATCGATAGTACGCTGCCGTCTAATCTGCAGCCAAAAGTTACAATAGCTAACCTACCTTACGTATTTGAAATTTTTTACTCATGATACTTAGGAAGATGATATAAATCAAACTGTTTAACTTGACAAATGTAAATAGACCCAAGATGGTATATCAAAATGAAATTCATCTCTATGAAAATATCGTTATTTCAATGGGTTATATAATCAATTGTAGTTACATTTTCATTACATACGTCATCTTAATATACAGTCTCTTTGAAAAAAACCAAAAAAAACTGCTGGGGTGATCCAGGAAATTTCTTGCAAAAGACAAGCAACCAACAGAAAACACTAAGAAGCGTTTCATCCAATCAGCGTTTACTTGAATTTTTAGCCAAAAATATCTAGGAAGCGAAACGTCATATGTAGAGGTTCTGATTGGCAGACTGCTACACTGCTACTATGTTTAGTAGCATTCCAGAATCTTCTAGCAACCCAATGACATTTAGAATATTATAAAAAACCCATATTTTCTGTATTGAAATGAACCTTGGAGTAAACTACTTTGAGTCTTCTCTCTCGTGTCCAGCTCTCTTTATAGTTCTAGCTTGGGGTTACAGAATAGCATAGGAAACGAATATAGAATTCAATTCGCAAGACTTATTAAAAACGTTATGCAATCTAAACTTCATGAGTGAAAATATCAACCAACCAAGGAGTCGATGTTTGTTTTCGAGTAAACACTAAGTTCCTATTTTCATTAGCTAGTTTATATTCGAAATTCTATATAAAATATTCATTGTTGATATTTATGTTCATGGATATTCTAGGAACTGTGCAAAAATAAAAAGTGAATAGGAATAAAACGGAGATGGGTAGTGGCCAGCATTGGAATCCAAGATGCGTGTATTTCGTCCTATTTGAGACTCGTCATCCGGATGTACCTGCATATCAGAATTGATGTTCACTTTGGGACACTGGAATGCAGGTACGTTCAACTGACGAGTCTCTAATAAGACGAAACACGATTTCTGAATTCCAGTGCTAGCCACTATACATCTTCCATCTTTGCTTATCATGCTTGTGACTTGAGGCTATATTGAGATAATCCAAACAGTATGCACATATACCAACAAGAGACTGATCAATTGCAGTCCCAAATAACAATGGGAGGATACAAGTGAAACAACACCCAGTGAATGTGAATAAGGATACTTGATAAAAAATTTATATAATGCATATTTTATAATAATTTCATCAAAAAACTAACAAAATAGATATAATCATTGAAATAGTACTCAATAACAATAGCTTTGTAGAAAAAACTAATATTCATTTTCAAGTACAACATGGAGAATTCACATTCAATCACATTTGATGGAAAAGCTATGGAAGAGATGGAAAGTTTCACGTACCTGGAAAGTATCATCGATAAACAAGAAAGAAATGATGCAGACGTTAAAGAAAGTAGTGGCAAAACAAGGTATGCATTCCTATGGCTGAAGAACATATGAAACAAAAAACAACTGTCAATCAACATCAAAGTCAGAATCTTCAATACGAACATCAAGACTGTTCTATTATATAGAGCTGAAACTTGGAGAACTATTACAGCCAGCATCAAAAATGTACAGGTATTTATAAACAGCTGTCTGTGGAAGATACTCAATGTCCGTTGGCCGGATACTATCAGCAACAACCTACTGTGTGAGAGAACAAACCAGCTTCCAGCTGAAAAGGAAGCTAGTCAAAGATGTTGGAGTCGGATAGGACATACATTGTGGAAATCATCAGACCGCATCACGAGGCAAGCTCTAACTTGGAATCCTGAAGTGGAAAAGAAAAGAGAAATACCAAGGATAGCACTTCGTCGGGAATCAGAAACAGACATGAAAAGGATAAATAGCAACTGAATAGGACTGCCCAAGACACAGTCCAATGGAGAATACTGGTGCGCGGTCTATGCTCCTCCACGAGGGGTAACAGGCGTAAGTAAATAAGTACCATCTAACATCCGTACGTGACCACCAAAATCAATGCTGCAAATAAAGTAATATGAAATTTTCAAAAAACTATCAAAATTAATTGAAAATTGTGCTCTAAATGATAGTTATCTTGGAGGAATGAAATTTTCCAAATTCCAGTATAAATGATATAACTTGTGTGCTTTATTAAATTGAAAGTAGGATAATAACGAATGTGTAGTATCAATAGTTGATATCATGAATCAATTGAAGCTAGACAATCACGGAAAAGCTGGAAGCACTGGATGGCCGTTCCATACTATTGTGGGACGCCTGAACATTGTGCATCCACCATCGTGCCTCGAGAGATTTGAACCCAGGATCTTTAAGTCTTGCGTGTGAGCGCTTAACTACTAGGTCACTGAGCCGACCGGGATCCATTGGTGTTAATCTCTAAATTTAACTAATCCATGATTGTCTTCAGTGAGTTACTTTCTCACAACAGATCCGATTGAACTCCACTAGTCACTGCTTCTCACTAGAACTCCAAGAAATATCTCTTGAAGCCAGTCACTATTGAGCATATGTTGATTCATATCGGAAGGGATTTTTGTGGATATTATGGTAATATCATTAGTTGAGATCATGAGTCAATTGAATGTGTAATAATTGATAAAGATTACACTATGTTAAATAATAGTTGACTTTCAAATATCCGAACTACTGAAACAATGATACAGTAGCTGAAATTTGCAGTTTCTAAATGTGATCCTGCCCTATAGTCGGTAGTCTGCAGTGCTGACACATGCTTACTCATATATCTAGTTATTAACAATTTCCAGATATTCTTAAAGGTTTAATAGTTTGTAGTAATAGTCTCATTTACATAGATGTCAAGTTATGTGATTTCAAATACCACCAGTCCAATCAACTCCGAATCACATACTCAATTACATTTACTCATAATCCATGCATCTTAACTTTCTCTTCAATAGAACTGATATTCAAAAGTACATCTGAAGATATAATCCATAAATTTGTGATCTTTCAATTAATTGTGGCAATTGAAATTGTACTCAATTACTGTCCATTTAGCGTGGAGTCGAGTCGCGGTTGACTATGAACACCACTACAAGAAGACTAAGTGCCAGTTAACCTATAAAATCTCCAGTAAGCCAAATATCAAAAGGCAGTTGATGGTTTTAGTCGAGATGTATTTGTTGGCGATCTCGTGGTATCGAAAGGATACCGAGATCGTACCAAAGGAGTACAAGCGTGGTTACTGAGTGTAACCAAACCCATGCAAGGTTGCAATCAATGGAAGGATAAAAGAGGAGTAATATGGCTGTCTTTAGCACAGTTAAACAAACGAACACAGTTAAAAAGATCACTGGTACAATTGGTTATAATAATAATTGTTTCCATTAAACCAATCGCATTCTCTTGATAAATGTAGGTCACTACATTTATTTGAATGTATCATTTTGAGACTAAGTGAACAACTATCAATCATAGTCATTTAAAGCTGTCATGGTATCATATACAAATTGCTGGAATGATCATATATTGTCAGTAGTAAAACAAACCCATTCTAGATCATCACTCTATATGAATTAATTTAACTGTAAGTGTTTCAGACTCTATCCATAAGACAATCTCACTTCTATCCTACAATGATGCATAATGCTCTTTTGAAAATGTATTAAATATTTTCTAGCATCTGTAAGTGTATCTTATTCCACAAGTAAGATTATAGGAACTTTAAATATTCAGCTATTCTCATCACTGAATTCACTAAGTAAAAACACCTATCTGTTGTTACCTCAGGTTAACACTAATCCTGGCAACTCTAACTTATTTGAATAACATCTAACATGAATAGTATATCACTGAGTTACATGATACATGTGCATTATGGTAGACCTGATGGACATATTTTAGTAATTATTACTTTTTCGTTCCATGCTCTCTGCTTCTACTTTATTTCCTCCAGTTACAAATGGTTACAATAAATTTATTATAGCATAGGAAATGACCTTAAATACATCGTTTTTTATAAATCAACAGGATGTTCACTGAATAAGAACTAAAGGTTTCCGGCCGATGAATTACATTGCTGTAAAAATACATGTCACAAATGTACTACTTATATAATTTTTGAAGTAGTATACTTAAAACAATCTTATGTCACATGTTTCTTTCTCTACATTTAATGATACTATTTATATGAAATTGATCATGCCTATAAACTGGCATGAATTCCGCAATTATTATTTACAGAATGTTATATACAACTTATGTTGAAAGACATAAGTGGAATTCATCACTCTATATCAACTTCATTGACTACGAAAAAGCACTTGATAGGGTGGACAGAACAACACTATGGAAGCTTCTTCGACACTACGGCGTACCTCAGAAGATAGTCAATATCATACAAAATACATATGATGCATTGCACTGCAAAATCGTGCTTGAAGGAAAATTGACAGACTCGTTCGAAGTAAAGACCGGTGTCAAGGAAGGTTGCTTACTCTCACCCTTTCTCTTTCTATTGGTGATCGACTGGACCATGGAGACGTCAACATCTGAGGGGAAGCATGGGATGCAATGGACGTCTAAGATGCAGTTGGACGATCTAGACTTCGCAGATGATCTGACCCTTCTATCGTAAACGCAACAACAAATACAGTAGACGACGACCAGTGTAGCAGCAGCCTCAGCAGCAGTAGGTCTCAATATACACAAAGAGAAAAGCAAGATTCTCCGATACAACACAGCATGCATCAATCCAATCACAATTGACAGAGAAGATTTGGAAGATGTAAAAACATTTACGTATTTGGGCAGCATCATTGATGAACATGGTGGATCTGATGCAGATGTGAAAGCGCAGATCGGTAAGTCGAGAGCAACATATTTGCAACTGAGGAACATCTGGAACGCAAAGCAACTGTTAACCAACACCAAGGTCAGGATTTTCAATACAAATGTCAAGACAGTTCTACTGTTTGGGGCAGAAACCTGGAGAACTACGAAAGCCATTATCCAGAAGATACAGGTGTTTATTAACAGTTGTCTACGCAAAATACTTCGGATTCTTTGACTAGGCACTATTAGCAACAACCTATTGTGGGAGAGAACAAACCAGATTCCGACGGAGGAAGAAATCAGGAAGAATCGCTGGAAGTGGATAGGACACATATTGAGGAAAGCACCCAATTGTGTCACGAGACAAGTCCTCACCTGGAATCTTGAAGATCGAAGGAGAAGAGAAAGACCAAAGAACACATTACGCCGGGAAACGGAGATGGACATGAGAAAAATGAACAAGAATTGTATGGAACTATAAAAGAAGGCGGAGGACAGAGTGTGTTGGAGAATGCTGGTCGGCGGCCTATGCTCCATTAGGAGTAACAGGCGGAAGTAAGTATAAATGTACAATATTATATATATAATGTGAGAAGACAATGACAATTTGAATAAATTTTACTCTATTTTTATCTATATTATCCTACTGAATCCCTTGATATTTTCATCTTAGTTTCCTGTTAATGATCTGATATTCACATAGAACAATATGGGATATAGGTTTTTAACATATTTTATTAATTCCTAAATACGGGTAACTTGTGACAACTATTCATGGAGTAATAGTGTCACAACTGATTGATCACTGAGTGGTGATCAGTGTCATGAGTGTCAAGCCTTTATTTAATGACATGGGATCGAATCCACCAGGGAGCACCAGTTCCCTCAAGATTAAGTAGTACGAAACCTGGGTCCACGGTTTCCTGTCGACCACCTCCATCCACCATCTAATCTCAGTAATACTGTACATATATTTTCATTATATAACCATTCAGTGACTAGATTATGTATATCTATATTCCTCTTGTTATAAGCTTCATTTAGACTTATAGATTATCATTATACCATTTATTGTTCTTGAGTTATGTTCAGTCTATTAATTATAGTCTCCCACGTTTAGAGCCACAATTTACCTTGATCTTGCATAAATGTTATTTCCTATTTGATGGTGTGATATGATCTTTTTGTCTGGTATATGAATGATTTGTATAGTGGAAGCTGGTGTTAGTGTTCTGTACTCAACTGGTTGGTGATGAGGGACGCCAGGCTGTTCATGCCAGCCAAATGTCATTGGTTTGGCACAGTGATAAGATGGTATAAGTTGTGTTCCGATTGGTGAATAAATCACGTGATAACTAACCAGGCTGAAAGTCACAACACAGTCGAAATTGGGGATTACATTTTGTATTATTCGGACTCATCAAATGGTGAATGTCTTTAAAACACTTTTTGATGTTTACATTAAGAATCAAATTCAGAACCTACCAAATTGTTATCCATTATGCAATGGAATCATAATAAGTAATAATTATGTTCATCAGATAAGATATGTTTAATGTGAATATTAGCTGATACATTCAGTTAATGAGTACAAAGTTGACATAAACGTGATACTGCGATTGTTGTGACGGTTTAATGCTGATTATGGAGCAGCGTATATTATATCGACCGGATCAATGACACGTAAAACACGGACGGACAGCCTAGAGTCTCGATTGGTCTCGCTTCCCTGTCTAGCCCAGCCAGTTGAGTCCAGAACGCAAGTCTTAGCCTCTGAGATATGAATCATTATATTTCAGACACTCTATTTATATACCAACCAACCAGACCACATCGTACCGTAAAATAGGAAACAACATTTGTACAATATTTGACAAGCGAAATAAATATTGACCAATAGGAAATGTCCATTTAAAGTCCAAGGACACCATTAGACTTAATATGATAATTATTGGTATACTCCTCTGCATCCCTAACAGCGATGTATACTACTAATGTTCATAGATATAAGTAGTATGTATCATCAATTGAAAATGAAATACTTAGCAGCAAAAGGTTAAGAAGATCAAAGAAAAAAGAACGAGAACAGTGAATGATCAGTGTGGAAATAAAGGAACAATGAATTCTCAAACATTTTACAAATGAAGTATTTACTGTATGGTTCTGAGATATGATACTCGGTTGTACCTATTGGTATTCTATGATGATTAGGAGTATTTGAATTATAGTATGAACTAAGAATCTCAGAAATAATGTAATCGGATCAAGAAAGTACTAGATAAGCACAATCGAATGTACTGTATTTAGAATTCGAAATCAAGTATTCAACAAGTACAAAGGAATCATCAGTTCATTCAAACACCACATATTCTTATTCATCACAGTACTTGAATTTGATTATTAGTTAATTTTTGAAATTCTATGCACTTTTATGGGTGTCATTTAAAAAGAATGATACTATTGAAATCATATTATGTGTCAACTTAAAGAAGTACTCAAATTCATAAGATAAAATGTACTTTTTTAGAGGGTATGATAAAAATTAAAGTCATAAGACAAATCGAACTAAAATAATAGTTTAAACATATTTGGTATGTGGTGAGCAATAGAATGAAGGTTGTGTGTTTCATTTTATTTGAGACTATTCAGTTGAATGAAAATCAATCTCAGTGTTGATATTCCGATTGAGACTTGAACCTGATGCTTTTCGTTTCAAAGGCTTAATACGCTGGTACAGCCGAGAGTGGGGAGAGTCAGAACTATCTCTCCAAATGCTCTCAAGTGGCTACCTGCATACAACCACTCACAGGGAAGTCCTACTCACTGCCTTCTCGCAGCATTACTTCTGTTTACGAAATTGAGTGGACGAAAAGCGAATCTCCAGCGCTTTAACCGGGTTGGTGGATATGGAGGATCCACCTAGGGGAGTTGGAAAATCATGATTCCAAACTAATGGTGTACATGAGCTCCAGGATCCTGAAGGAACAAATGGCGTATGAACCAATTATTGGTCACCAGCTACCACTGCCTTGTGGATTAGACCTTTAGGCCAAAGGCACGGAGTGTGTCCCCTAAGAAAACCGCCTGCTTCGGTTTGGACGCCCGGGCAGTATCCCAGCCCTCACATAAATCGAATGATTTATGTAGCGCATATCTAGCTGATGTTGTCTTGTACCAATGTTTATGTGCTTAAATAATTAAATATATAATTATTGGGCTCAACACTATTTGGAACTTGTGAGAGTCTTCTCAGAATATATAAATGATATGACAGATCAATCAAATTCAATCCATATAATTAACAACAAGATTATTCAAACCATTTAATATAGAATTTATTTCTGTTGAACATTCCCGTGATTATCGGAACTTAGTTACTCAGTGGATAATGTGTTTGTCGTTTAAAGCAAAAAGCATTAGGTTCGAATCATGGTGTTATTTTCAACATTGGAATACAGATTAATCTAACTCGCATGTCCAAAATAAGACGAAGCACACATTTTTGATTACGCTGTTAACCACTATTCAATCATTTTAATTAAAAACAATATTATCTATCATAAAATACAGCAAACCGATTAAAACAATTCCATATGTCCTTGAATATTGAAATCTGCATCCATTAATCAACCCTTTGAGATTTGCAGCTCAGGTAGATGATTTTCATGAAGTTTCGTTGTCTGAGCTAGATGGTTTTGTCGTGAAGCATCAGGTTTATGTTGATGATGTCGTTCAGAAGAACGATGAAAGCTTCACGACCAAACCATCTGAGTCAAAGAACAAAACTCTATCAAAATTAATTCTTTTTAAAACAATTCAGGAACTAGCTCAAATATACATCAGACGAAGTGTTCTCATCACATTCGAACAGCAAAGTAAACTTAATAAGATCACAATTGATTAATCATATTAATCAGCATGATGATCAACGTCATGTGTGTCATATCCTTATTTAGTGCAGATCGAATGCTATCGATCATGTTGCAATGTGGCCACCAGTCTAGGTCACTCGACACTTCGGGCACTATATATTGAGATTAGATGGTGGTTGGAGGTAGTCGACAGGAAACCCTGCACCTGAGTTTCGTGCTACTTGGCACTCGTCAGCAAGGTGTGCCTGTAATCTTGAGGGAACTGGTGTTCCCTGGTGGATTCGATCTCGTGTCACCCAGCTCCACAGTCAGAGACGTTACCATTGAGCTATCCGGGCCGCGACTGACCTTCTGTAGGACTGAGATGTTATCACAATTGATTGATCACTGGGTGGTTATCAATGTCATGTGTTTCAAGTCCTTATTTAATGCAGATCGAATGCTATCGACCATGTAAAGCTCAGTGACACGAGATCGATTCCGCCAGGGAGCACCAGTTCCCTTAAGATTACAGGTACACCTCGCTGACGAGTGCCAAGTAGCACGAAACCCGGGTTCAGGGTTTCCTGTTGACTACCTCCAACCACCATCTAAACTTAATAAGATATATAATGAAGGAGTCAAAGAAACAATGTTGTCATTCATTATAAAAAAAACCTACATACTATGGTACATAAAGAAGGAATGAATTCGTATCATAATAAGTATGGTATTATACTGAAGCCCAAAATATGACAGAAGACAAAGAGTGAAAGTTTGCTCTTAAAATAGATTTTGTGAGCCAAGTCATTCAAGATCAATAATCACTGATTACAACTAATTCGCACACTCAAACTAAATAGTCCCAATCTACTGACACAGATAATGATGTCATGGATTTCACACCTTCATTTAGCTACTTCAAACTGTATTACAATTCACTTCTATCCTCAATTAGTTACTTACTTACGCTTGTTACTCCTAATGGAGCATAGGCCGCCGACCAGCATTCTCCAACCCACTCTGTCCTCCGCCTTCTTTTCTAGTTCCATACAATTCTTGTTCATTTTTCTCATGTCCATCTCCGTTTCCCGGCGTAATGTGTTCTTTGGTCTTTCTCTTCTCCTTCGATCTTCAAGATTCCAGGTGAGGACTTGTCTCGTGACACAATTGGGTGCTTTCCTCAATATGTGTCCTATCCACTTCCAGCGATTCTTCCTGATTTCTTCCTCCGTCAGAATCTGGTTTGTTCTCTCCCACAATAGGTTGTTGCTAATAGTGCCTGGTCAAAGAATCCGAAGTATTTTGCGTAGACAACTGTTAATAAACACCTGTATCTTCTGGATAATGGCTTTCGTAGTTCTCCAGGTTTCTGCCCCAAACAGTAGAACTGTCTTGATATTTGTGTCGAAAATCCTGACCTTGGTGTTGGTTCCAGATGTTCCTCAGTTGCAAATATGTTGCTCCCGACTTACCGATCCGCGCTTTCACATCTGCATCAGATCCACCATGTTCATCAATGATGCTGCCCAAATACGTAAATGTTTTTACATCTTCCAAATCTTCTCTGTCAATTGTGATTGGATTGATGCATGCTGTGTTGTATCGGAGAATCTTGCTTTTCTCTTTGTGTATATTGAGACCTACTGCTGCTGAGGCTGCTGCTACACTGGTCGTCGTCTACTGCATTTGTTGTTGCGTTTACGATAGAAGGGTCAGATCATCTGCGAAGTCTAGATCGTCCAACTGCATCCTAGATGTCCATTGCATCCCATGCTTCCCCTCAGATGTTGACGTCTCCATGGTCCAGTCGATCACCAAGAGAAAGAGAAAGGGTGAGAGTAAGCAACCTTCCTTGACACCGGTCTTTACTTCGAACGAGTCTGTCAATTGTCCTTCATGCACGATTTTGCATTTTAATCCATCATAAGCATTCTATCCTCACAATTATTAAATATTGTGGTAAGCAATGGTTAAGCATATGTAATACATCTCTTAACCATCATAGTTGATCCATAATATTAGCTATCTTTATATCAACTTTCCCTAGTATCTTATTCCCATTCTCAACATTACTTACCCAATCTATTGATTAAATACGAAAAGCTCTTTGAAGATAAGAATGATCATTTAGTAACAACTTGGGAATTTCATAGTAGTACAACTATAGAAGTTATTATTTGAGTTAAATATCCTATAGCTTTTCAACAATTAACAACAATCAGATTGAAAAGATATTTGATAGAATTTGGTAAGAACTAAGGATTGTATTCGTTGTTGTCTAGTGCTGTATTGCTAAAGATGTACAAATTTTATTACATCAAACTTATTGAATGTATAAGAACTTTGGTCTAAAGTCGATCAAATTGTTTCAGAGTAGTTGGGGTGCCGAGTTGATGTAAGACATTAAAGCGAAATGTTTGTGTTAATTTAATGTTCCAGTTAATTGTTTAACATATTCAGATAATATCAGAAAGGGTTTGTATGAATATTATAGTAATTTCAATAGTTGAGATCATGAGCTAATTAAAGCTAGACCACCATGAAAAACCTGGAAGTACTGGATGGCTGTTTCGTCCTATTGTGAAGCCCGTTCAGCAGTGCTCATCCACAATCTCGCTTCGCGAGATTTAAACCCAGGATCTATCAGTTTCGTGGATTAGTTAGAGTTAGACATTAATACCATTGAATGCCGGACATCTCAGTGGTCTAGAGGTTAAGCGCTCGCTCGTGAGACCGATAGGTTCTAGGTTCAAATCTCGCGAGGTGGGATCGTGGATGTGCACTTCCATTGAGGAGTCCAATACTAACCAACGAAACGACCGTCCAGTGCTTCAAGGTTTTCTGTGGTGGTCTAGCTTCAATTGACTCATGATCTCAACTAATAAAATATTCAGATAAGACAAGTGATTCGAATCGTTGAATATAATTTCTGTTATACAGATAACAAGAGATAGATAAAATGGAAGAAGGAGTTCATATTCACTTGAGTATAATGCTATCACTGATTTGTTTTCGAGTTTTCTTACATCATTTGAAGATTTAGGAATGTGCTTCTAAGATCAAAACTAGTATGAATCATAGATCTAATACACAAAGAGGAACAACATAACTGTGTTTATGAAATCAAATGTAGTAACTATGATGTCACATTTGTAGGGGAAACATCAAGACAACTGAATGTGAGGGTGAGACTGTCAGTCATCAATTATGTAACTCAGTTTATTTCTCAAAATATACTGCTGAATTTTTACATTCCAACTCAGCATTGTATTTTTAAATGTATGAACACATTGTAATATCTGGTGTGATATTTTTAAGAAAATGGAGTCAATGGTTTATAAATCTTATAATTATTTTTAACTTCCATATTTGTGCTTCTATTTGAAAGTTCTGACTACTTGTATATTATTAAACTTAAAGAATAGCTATCAGTGGATTTGACTACTGAGGTGTTATTCTATTTTGAATTTGTCAGTTGGATCTACCTGCATTTCAGCTGACGTGTTCCAAATAGGACGACACGCGTTCCTTGGATTCCACTGCTAGTTACTATCCATCTTTGCTTATAAAGCTTGTGAATTAAGACAATATCGAGGCAATACGCACAGTATGCACATACGCCAATAACAGACCGATCAATTGCAGTCTTAAACCTCAATGGGAAGATACAAGCAAAATGATACCAAGTGAATTTAAATTCACCCCATTGCAAAAGCAAGCGGCTATCGGGAATCATTAGCTGAGTGGATAATGCGATGGCGTTTGAAGCGAATGGTACTGGGTTTGGGTCCCAGAGTGGATATTAACTCCGAGATGCAGGTACATCCAGCTGACGATTCCCAAATAAGATGAAACGCGCGTCTTGGACTCCAGTGATAGCCACTATCTATACCTGTATATTGTTTTCGTAAATGTGTATACATTTTTTATAAGTATGTTTACAATTCGTTAATATAGTTAGTTGATGGTAATGTCTTGTTTGATAATATGAAGTTAATTGAAGAAAGGTTTTGGTGAACTTTTATGAATTTACGCCTGTTACTTCCAGTGGAGCATAGGCCGCCGACCAGCATTCTCCAACCCACTCTGTCCTCTGCCTTTTGAATCCAGTGGAATTCATCATTTCTTTCAAAAGTAAAAGCCTATCATCACAAAAAACAGATTGATGATTTGGCGTCAATGTATGCAATTTAATCGTTATTACCTTATAAATATTTATTTATATAAAATAACTTAATCGTGATTATGATTAATGTTGTGGTGTGTACTACTAATGTCAACAGATATATGTAGTATGTATCACCAGTCGAATATGGAATGCTTAACAGTAGAAGTTTGAGGAAATCAATGAAAACATAGAGTGATTGTTATAGAAACGAAGGAACAATAAAGTCTGAGACAATTGATTGACATTTTGCAAATGAAGTATTTACTGTATAATTCTCAGATGTTACTAATAGATTCCGTAACACTTGATTGTCCCCACATGTGTTCTCGTTCACAACAATACTACATTGGTTAAAGTTAGACATTAATACCGTTAGATGTCGGCTCATTGTCTAGAGGTTAAGTGTTCAGGCACGTAGCCGAAGGTTCTGGGTTCGAGTCTCACGTGACGGGTCGAGAATGCCCACTCCTCAGGAGTCTCATACTAGTTCGAAACGGTCGTCTAGTGCTTACAGCTTTTTAATGGTGATCTAACATCGATCATTTCGTGATCTCATTCAAATACTACATAAATAAGGTAATGTTTTAACATGGTTAAAGTGCTCTTAAAAGTTATTCATATTATTGTTTTTTGCTAATCCGTTCCGGGTAGACACATTTATCTACCTCAGTACAATGGAAGATGGTCGCATAATTTCGTGGATCGACTGAGGTTGGAAATTAACACCGTTAGATGTCGACTTAGTGGTCTGGAGATTAAGCGCGAAACTGAAGGCCCTGGGTTTGAATCTTATGAGCGGGATTGTGGATACATGCTACTGAGGAGTCCCAAAATGGCACAAAACGACAGTCCAGTGCTTTCAGGTTTCCAATGGTAGTCTAGCTTCAATCAGTTCATGATCTCAATCAAAAACTTTCTATTTTCATTATCACCGTTTTCTCATTGTAACATTTTTAATAAGAAAATAACTTAAATGGAAAAGTTTTATAATTATTCACAGCACTCATAGAATAAACGTTCTACTTTAAGGTTACTTGGAAATAAATTACACTTAATGAAATCAAAATATCATAAAAAATAATCAGAATATGGGAATTGATGACACTAGACGAAACGGTCATCCAGTGCTTCCAGATTTTCCATGATGGTCTAGCTTCAATTGAATCATGATCTCAACTATTGAAATTACTATAATATTCACAAAAAGCCCTTCAGATATGAATCAACATATGTTCACTCGTGACTGGCTTCAAGAGATATTTCTTGAATTTTTAGTGAGAAGCCGTGACTAGTGGAGTTCAACCGGATCTGTTGTGAGATAATAACTCACTGAAGACAATAGTGGATTTGTCGTTCTATTTCACAGATTAGCTGGATTTAGACATTAACACCATTGGATCCCGGTCAGCTCAGTGACCTAGTAGTTAAGCGCTTGCACGCAAGACTGATAGATCCTGGGTTGAAATCTCGTGAAGCGGGATCGCGGATGCTCACTTCTGAGGCGTTGTACAATAGAACAAAACGGCCATGTAGTACTGTAGAGATTAGTAATTCATTTACTGAATTTCTAACGTAAAATGAATAAACCGAAATCAATCTACTGAAGTAATTTGCTGAATTTATCCGATACAAATGCTTGTTAACACGATTTCCTTCTGAATTCCCCATGAGACCATAAATAAATTTTCAACACCTTAATACAATTTGCATGTTGTTTATGTCTAAACTTAATAATAACCCAATTACATGGTATCAACAGAAAACGAATCAATCATAGAACACAAGTCTATTCACACATCTGTCCTTCAGTAAGTTATCATAACTGGTATCAGTTTCAGTTTGGAAAAGACAGGAGACTTGATGGCCTATTTTAGTCCTGATAATGACGGTTTCTCAGTTGATCTGACTTTCTTTTGAAAGAGTCGACGGATGAAGCCTCAACCACGTGCTGAGGTAATGAATTCCACTCGTTGATGATTCGATGGGAAAGTCGGTAGTCAGTTGACAAGTAATTTGTTCTGGACTTGTGAACATTTTTGGAGTGTCCTCGTAAATTCTCTGTTTTGGAAGACAAGAAAAATGAAGGCATATCAGGTGTAAATTTATCACTAAGTAATTTTAAAACTGTAATCAAGCCGCCTCTAGTTCTTCGATATGACAATTGTAGTAAGTTTAAATTGGCCATTCGAGCATCATACGGGAGCTTCGATATTTCAGGAATCAGCTTAGTTCCTATTCTCTGAACCTTTACCAAAAGCTCACTGTCTTTTTTTAAACAGGGACTAGCCGCTTGTTTAGGACGCACGAATACTTTATAAAAAGTCAAACGTTTTAGCGTCGACATTACTAAAGGCTCTAAGTATTGACCATAAAGTTTTAAAACCTTTGGCGTTTATCGCACGGCAGTGTGCAGTAGCCTTTAAGTCTTTGGCTAACGATAACTCCTAAGCCATTATGTGTATGGACAACGGGTAGCTCAGTGTTATTCATCATGTATGTACCTTTCTGCATCACAATACAATATTTATTGGCAACTGCCAAGTTTAAGACCATTCAGATAATTTGTCCAGGTCATTTCAGAGTTCTAAGCTATCACCCTTACATAGTATCGCTCTCCATAACTTGGCATCGTCAGCATATAGCAAGACCAATGATGACAGAAGACTAGGAAGGTCATTTACATATAAGAGGACAAACACTAGCCCAAAAACTATACTCTGAGGCACTCCACTTAGCACAGTTTCCCATCTAGACAACTTGGAGTTCACCTGTACTCTTTGTTGGCGCCCAACTAGGGAGTTTTTTTCTGCACCAATAGATTACCTCCAACCCCGATTTTTTTTTAACTTATATAACAGCTGGTTGTGTGGAACTTTGTCAAAAGCTTTGTTGAAGTCAATTTGGGTTACGTCTACAGGCGACGTTTGGTCCTTAAGAGCGCACCAGCTTTCACAAGCCACCAATAAGTTAGTGCGACAGAAATAACCCATTCTAAAACCATGCTACTTTTGCGAAAGGATCTGGTTTTCATCGAGATACCTAAACAGCTCTTTCCGAATAATCTTTTCTAAAAATTTAACAACCACACTAATTAGGCTAAGTGGTCGGTAATTCTCAGATTTATGTTTCGTACCTGTTTTGAGGACAGAACTTACTATAAAGTTCTTTTAGTAAACGACACTGGGAAACGGATACATTAAAGCATACACCTAAAAGGTTCACAACAAATCTAGTTAATTTCTTTAGTAACTTAGGACGAAGTTCATTGTTTGAGTATAAGCTTCAAAAGAATGAGGAAGGAAATGGCAGATATCTGATTTGTACCACCAATATAATATAAATCTATATAACCAAGTATCTTGAGAATTTTTGAACAGGCGAGGTATCATATTCTTTTTACAGTCCCGCGAGGCGGGATCGTGGATGAGCACTGCTGAGGAGTCCCACAATAGGACGAAACAGCCGTCCAGTGCTTTCAGCTTTTACAATTGTGCGACAAACTGATTACTTTCGCCTTAACTTGCTTGAATATCCCTATAATGATACTATCGACAAATTTTCTTATCATTCGATGACCAATTAGAACAAAATTAATGAATGTTTCGTCTCTAATTTTTGACCTTCTTAGTCATGTATGCCCACCACCTCACTTAAAGTTTTATCTTAAACCTTTATATTCCACATTGACTGAAGTCAATCCCTCATCTGATAACATCGATGGCTTTTTCTAACCTAGAGGGATTCTGTATATCAACACGTTACATTAAAAAATTTTTAGATGCTCATGTGGTATGTACTACTTGTACAAATAAATATGAGTAGTGTGTATCAGGATTTAAAAGTGGAATCCTAATGGATAAAAAATGGAAATCAAGTGAATAGAAAAGAAAACGGATAACAATCAAAATGACAACAGGAATAGAAGAACAATGGGGTTTGTATAGGACAACTCAAGGAATATATGCAATAGTATATTCAATGTATTGTTTTCACAAGTTACAAACCTGATTTACCCTAATATTGAAGAGAAGTGAGCGAGAAAAGAGAATAATTGGTGTGCAAACGAAGAAACAACAAAGTCTGAGACAGTTGATGGACATTTTGCAAGTTAAGTATTTATTGTATCGTTCTTGGATTTTAGTAAGTGATCCTCTCATTTGTATTCAGTCAGCCAGTCAACAACAGAGAACTTCGTACGTATGTACATCAGTTAGAATTGCCATATCACATTAGAACAGAGAAGGAGTTGTCGATTCAAATCCCGTAGTGGTATAGGTAGTAAGAGTATAAGCAGTAATCAGAGAGATTAAGGTTTGAAGATGTTATACAAGCATTATGATCCAGTGAAACAAATTTGGAAAGGGAAAAAAAGGGACACGAAGAATTCAGAAGATTAGAAATTGAGAGAACACAGAGTGGATGCACCTGTGCCATTACAAACGATTTTGAGCCATGTCATTCAACGCCTCTACCTGACATCGTCTCGCGGACCCCAACCAGGTAGTCTATACTTAACAACATGGTTCAGTCCACTTGTCAGTGACTTCATAGATTTGTGCCATGTTTTTTTCTGGTCTCCCCTAGATTCCTCTCAACCTACTCCTATACCATAAAACATAGCTCGTCAGGGCAGTCGGTGTTTGGGCATAAGTAACACAAGCTCTAGCCATCTAAACTGATCAATCTTCATTGTTTTATCAATTGATTTGTCATCCTTACATAGTATCCGTTTCCTAACAACTGCATTTCTTACTCGGTGGTCCCAGGATATACGACCGATGCTTCGAAAAACCCTATGATGGAATACTAGTAACCTACGAAAATCCTTTACTCTTACCGGCCATTTTTCACATCCATAAAGTAGGACGGAACGAAGTGCTGCGCAGTAAACCCGTCCTTCGGTTGGTAGACGGATATTTCGTCTACTCCATAAATAACGCAAGTTGGCAAAAGCTAGTCGAGCCTTCTGTATCCGTGCTGAGATTTCGTCACACACCGGACTCAGAAACATTCGATTGTGTCTGCTTGTGTTTTCGTTCACCACAGTATTAATGTTTGTTGATTTAATGTATAATATTATCATTCTTTGAACTATAATTCGTTTCATGGTTTAATTTTAGTTAGGGGACAAATGAAAAGTAGAACCTATAGAACAACTGATTCATCCGCAACCTTATAATCGGTTAAATTCAATCATGTTAGAAGTAAGATAAATATATCTAGTGGAGCAATGTTGTATACTGATTGAAGTTAAAAATATAAGTCATGGGATGGTAACTCTATGATCTTGCTCGCTACCAAGTCCGAATGTCCTGAGTATGATCTTTGAAGGAGTCGTATGTGTTCATTACTGAGCACTTTCATTTCCGAACGAAGAACATGTTCAGTATTTCTTTTGTTTTATTGTTCGTCTAGCTGAAGTCATATTCAAGAATACTTACATTATACTGAACATGAATTCTTTATGATATCTACATCTAACCGTGGAATTATCTTGTTGTATGATACAGTATATTGTCACAATTGATTGATCACTGCATGATGATCAACGTCATGTGTGTCATATCCTTATTTAGTGCAGATCGAATGCTATCGATCATGTTGCAATGTGGCCACCAGTCTAGGTCACTCGACACTTCGGGCACTATATATTGAGATTAGATGGTGGTTGGAGGTAGTCGACAGGAAACCCTGCACCTGAGTTTCGTGTTACTTGGCACTCGTCAGCAAGGTGTGCCTGTAATCTTAAGGGAACTGGTGTTCCCTGGCGGATTCGATCTCGTGTCACCCAGCTCCACAGTCAGAGACGTTACCATTGAGCTATCCGGGCCGCGACCGAACACCAGTTCCCTTAAGATTACAGGTACACCTTGCTGACGAGTGCCAAGTAGCACGAAACTCAGGTGCAGGGTTTCCTGTCGACTATCTCCAACCACAATCTAATCACAGTATATTGTCATTTATTGTATAACTTCATTCCTATTACCAATCACACTCTAATTAAAGATCCTAATATTGTACTTAGTAAGATAGCCATCTATCCACACTTGATTCATTGACCTGAATTTGAAGAAAAAAAGTACTTTTTTTCATAATTATTCAAATGAGTATAATTTATTAGTAAAGCCTATCATTTCCATTGCATCAGGGTCTTTTTTGAATGATATTAAAAGTACATTTTTTATAATAATTTGCCCAAGTATACAAAGATTTTAGTAAAGTGTATCATTTTAATCAAATGAGTATTGTAAGAAAAGATGAATGATGGTTAGCAATGAAATCAAGGATGGGTGTTTCGTCCTATTTAGTACTCGTCAACTGGATGTATCTACATCCTAGAGTTGATGTTCACTTCAGGCCTTGAACCCACAGTATTGTTTACTTCAAACATCATCGTGTTATCCACTTAGCTACTTAGTTCTGATAGCCACTTGCTTGTCTAATGGGGTGAATTTTAAATTTTGCTCAGTATTGTTTGTTTATATGGGATGATACAAGCAAACATTACTAAGATGAGTATTGACAATATATGCAATAATACATGTAACCCTTAAACGGAGATAACACTCGAAATCTCTGTATGATAAACCTATCACTTTGAAGATGAATCTAATTTGTGAATAAATAAGGATCTAACATAAACATATGAATATATGATTGGTATGGAATGAAAGAACGATGAAGTTTGAGACGATTGATTGATATTTTGTAAATGGAGTATTTAATGTATTGATCTCAGATTTTACTACGTGATTCTAAAATTTGGAGTTCAAATATATTTGATTGTCCCTAGTTGAGTCGGTTAAAGCTAGATCACCATGAAAAACCTGGATGTACTGGACGGCCATTTCGTTCTAGTATGAGACTCCTCAGCAGTACACATCTACTGATAATAATCATCATGTGCTCATTAGGGACTAGCTTTATGAGGTGTTTCCTGAAGTTCTAGTGCAAAGTTGTGACCAATGGAGTTCAACCGCATCTTGTGTAGAGGCAGTTACTCACTGAAGACAATGGTGAACGGTTGTGTAATATTGAAGATTGGTTGAAGTTAGACATTAAAACCGTTGGATGCCGGTTCAGAGGTCTACAGGTTCAGTATTCGCGTGCGAGACCGAGGGTTACGGGTCCGAGCCCCGTGTGTGGGATCGTGGATGCACACTACCGAAGAGTTACATACTAGGACGAAACGGCTGTCCAGTACTTCCAGGTTTTCCATGTTGGTCTAGCTTTAATCGACTCATGAATTAAACTATTAAATAACTATAATCACCACAACATCTCCCCTTTCTGATAATAATGAGATGAAATGTTAAGTGAAAAAAACTGGAAAGGACTTGCATAATATATATACATAGCCTCCGATTATCGATTTTATCTTACGGTGTGTTATGCAATTCAAACTATCTTCTCATCTAGTCATCAAGTACACCATCTACATTGTATTTTTGAATTAATGAAACTCTTCGTTGTATTTCATGACTATGACAATTTTGAAGCTACATTCCTCTATACACCACAAGCGACTACGTGATGTTTATTATTCAACTGTATATATGTCATAAAAGATTTTCTTATCTTATGTTCATTCCAACCGGTATACTAAGCTTATTCACTAATTCAGATATTTATACACCTTTATATGTATCCTAGCACTGAAAATCTCATATATCTGTAGTGGCTTTACTTCATTGATCAATCACCTTAGTAAGCGTTATTACATAAATCTCAATGGTGTTTGAAATCAGAAAGTAATAAGAAGCGGCAACTATAACTTACTGGCGGATAGCGCAGACAACAAAGTTAACAAGCACATCGGGCGAATTTAAAGTAGAGAGGATAATGTGTGTGTGTGTGTATGAGAGCAAATTCAGAAGCGACTTTATGGTTAGATCGGATAAGGTGTAGTTAAGTAAGACAAATGCTAATAATAGGATTCGAATACATCGAATGATATTTAAGCGATCAACATTTTTAGCTAGAGTCTACTACATGATTTGATGATCATAACGGTACATAGAAATAGACGGGCTACTACTACTGCTCGAATAAGGGCTTAAGCGAAATTCAAACCATAATAATTGAAATTGATTGTAAGAGAATTGCTATTATGTTAATATCACAATCGTAAGTATACTTTTCATTGTGACTATCGGCCATCGAATCAAGAGGTGTCCGTTCCTTTTTTAACAGATCAAAATATCAAGTATAATTCGTTATAGTCATATAACTGTTTTTCGCTTATCAATATTTACAAGTTAAATGAATATACGAATGGATTGGTTACGTAATTGTATATTTTATTGTTAGGGTGATGTTACCATAACTAATGGCAGTTGGTGGTAAATGTAGTGATTATTATTATTATTGTTTCTATTAATTATGTATATTTATCGATTTTTCAATTGTCAGTACCCTTCTATTAATATTAATTATGAGGAGGATTTCGTATAAACCAAATGGAAGAAAAGATTTGTAGCTCAGGTGAATGATTTTGATAGAGTTTTATTCCCTGAGTTGAATAGAGTTTAGTTGTAGCGCTTTCATTATTCTTCTGAACAATATCATCAGCACAAAAATCTCAGATAGTGAAGTGAAGTGTTCGAATTTCCCCACATATATAGTTCACAGTAGATAATGTTGTTCAGAAAAGAACGATGAATGCTCCACAATTAAATCATCCAGTTCAGAGTACAGAACTTGGCGAGACTCTAATTTATGGATGACCTTTGAACGAGTCTTAAGCGACCTTGAGAAATATCAGCCAACTGTCAGTATAAAGTAAAAATATATAATACAAAACCAAGGAAATAAAGTGTACACACTTCTTCTACGTGATTCAAAAACTTGTCAAGGTTAGAAAGAGGTTCAGAGATTCTAAAATCATAATGCATACGGTAGAGGAAATCATCCATATGGCTACAGAATAATCGGCCTCTGGAGCCATGGTAAAGTTTCAAATACTCTTTCAGCTTCGACCACATAGCTTCAATATTGTTTGTGTGCACTCCGGTAGTTGAGTACACAAAATGGTACTTTTGGCTAACGACACAATCCACATAACCAAGCCCATGTAGGAGTCGGTACGCTCTCCAATCATCCGAATATATTGTAGTACCTGGCTGCAACCAGTGTTACTGGTGCTTTTACTATTCAGTTCGCGATAGTTGTCATAATTTGCCTTAGCTAGGAATTATATATGCGGTTTTCATCACTTCAGCTATAGTGCCAGTAGTTTATTTATCCAAAAGGAGTAAAGGCTCTCGCGTTAAAATCCAAGATCTATTATCTTATACTGGATTGATTCGCTCACAAATTATATTCTCGCCGTTTTATTTGTTATAGCCGCTCAACTATCACGTTTTGTACACAATTCCCTGTAAACCGATCGTACGTTAACATTAAGCACTGAAGTTGGTGCCGTAACCTTGAAATCTTTAAAAACGCTTCTAATTGGCTTGTCCATAAATTAGAGTCTCGCCCAAAACTCCAGCCGATTAACTCCATAGAACCCCTATATGTTGTTTATAAAGAATTAATAATACAAATTTGTGAAACTAATCTTTATATTTTATTATTATTATTGTGATTGATACACTAATATCATAAATAAATACTAATTCTTCATACATTTAATAATGTATTGAATAGAGCATATTTGAATCTACATTTTCCTTTATAAATATATACTACTGAAACATCACAAAATAAGTAGTAAATAGTATCATTACGAAATTTGAAAAAAATAACAAGAATACCATAGATTTTTTTTGAAATATGAACTAGATCATTCAAAATCTTGTTGTTGTTTTTGTATGGAATAAAATCTTTTTCTTCTTATAAATCTTCATATAATACTTAAATGACTAAATAAATGGATTTCAGTAGTATATTCATATGTTCTATCATCTTTTTATTGTCATATATAACTAAGGCACATTATATCAATAAAATGGTTTATGATATAGAAAATAAAAGTGTAAAAGAACTAAAAACACAAAAATACATGAATAAAGTTTTCAAAATCTTTTCTTTTTTAAGTAGTATCATCATATAATTCATAGTATTAAGTAGTATATATCTATATAATGAAAATGTGAACACTATTTCAATGATTATAGTCTAATCTCTTCAATTCCTGACATTACAATAATTCCTGACATGAATTGACAACTATACAAATAAACAATAAACATAGTCGTATTTAAAATAATGATCATTCAAATCTAATTTGAATAATGAATATGGTCAAAGAATAATAAGATCTAAGTTCCAATCATAATAATAATAATAATAGTAATCTGTATGGAAAGTGTTCTTTGTTTAAGGAAGAACATAACGTTTATTGACCTTGTTTGTTTAGTTCAACATCTTTGTAAACGTAGTCGATCATATTCATTTTGCCAAAATCGATACAAATGCCAATAACGATCACTGGACGTTGTCATTATAGTAACAGAATTAATCAAAAAGAGAAAAAAAATGAAGAAGGTATTCAATAAATTTTATAGTGTAAATTGGGTATTCTTTCTACAAAAAACATACACCTAACTGATAAGGTGATGTATGCACTACCTAGTTTCTAACTGCGTAAGTTTCCTAGTAAATTTCCGCAATTTAGATGTTACCATAGTAACCAAATTTTTAGACTAGTCACTTGTATTACTTATATACTAATATAAAAATGCCAATAATTTAACATGAAGCTATAAGATTCAAGTGGGGGTTATTATTACTACTAATGTGATTGGTATTTCTTTCTTGTTTATTAATTTAAAGAACGACAAATGTCGAAAAAAAGAAAGGTGGAATAGCAGATCAACTAGTGATAGACATTTAAGGATGATATTTGGATGACTGTTTAATCATTGGTTTTGCATAGTTTCTTGTGAATCGATTCTGACCAATCACAAGTTTAATCAATAAGAGACAGGAATTTTATTTCAGCATTCTTCATTGCATGCAGAAGTATATTCATTGAATAGAGTCTTAAATATTATCATTTTTATCATAATTACTGACTGATTTAGTAATCAGGCAATTAATTAACCCCCTCTCTTGAATATCTTTTGGTCTATAATGACTAAAGAAATTACTAACTAGACTTAATAGAGTTTAAACATATTCAACTTCTATCTATTTCAATGGTTGAAACCATGAGTCAATTGAAGCTAGACTCTCATGGAAAACCTGAAAGCACTGGACGACCATTTCGTCCTATTGTAGGATTCCTTAGCAATGCGCATTCAAGTGCCGTCCAGTGCTTCCATGTTTTCCATGGTTGTCTAGCTTCAATTGACTCATGATCTCAACTATTGAAATTACTGTAATATCCACAAAAACATTTCTGATATTAATCAACAGATGATCACTAGTGATTGGCTTTAAGAGGAATTTTCTGGATTTCTAGTGAGAAGTAATGATCAGAGGACTTCAACCAGGTCTGTTGTGAGATACCAACTCACTGAAGACAATGGTGGGTGTGTCGTTTAATTTCGTGGATTAGTTGGAGTTAGACATTAACACCAATGGATGTTCACTCAATGGTCTAGAGTATAAACGTTCACCTAAAAGATTGAAGCTATTGGGTTCGAGTCACTTTGGTGTGGTATCGTGTATACGCACTGCTGAGGAGTCCCACAACAGGACGAAACGTCCGTCCAGTACTTCCAGCATTCCAGTGGTAGTCTAGCTTCAATCGACTCATGATTTCAACCACTGAAATGATATCTCTTTAATAAGATAAAAGCCAGTTAACGCTTTATATAATTAACAATATTTAAATCAGTCTTATAGAATTATAAATCACATTGTCTACTAAGTGTTTTTTATCTATCCAATTCACTTATAACTCCTATTATATATATATATATATATATATATATATATATATATATATATATATATATATATATATATATATATATATATAACCTCAATTGTTATCATCCAGCTAAAAGATGTTACCATGGTGTCTAGGTATTGATTATTTCTCCTCTCCCAATGATGAGATAACCCTATAGAATCTTCTCTTCCATATATATATATAAACTTATAATGCAATTAATCATTAAAGTACATTATTTTCTCTCATTTTTTTGTTTGTTTGTTTTCCATAACAATAATAAATTACCTGCGATCTTGTGCATCTCGAATTGTCCGTTCACGTAGATCCCATGTGGATAATGAGTTAACAGGCTAAAAAAAAATTTTTTTTTAAAGGGTAATAAAGATTGTATCAGTCATATGATTTGCATTTAGTTTTAATTGTTAAACGGTGGTATTGTGATAATTAATATTGTAGTGTACAATTATGTCAACTACAATAATGGTATGTTTAAAATGAACCAGAAAAAAAAAATTTATATCCATGATCATTGAACGAATTTCATCGTTCATTATTTATTTTTCGTATATTGTGGTTCGATGAAACTGTTGACTTTTAAGATAGTGAAGAAGATTTGTAGCTCAGGTGGGATCGCAGAGTATTAGGGAATGATGCTAAATCAGTAGATAATATTGTGAATCTTTATAGACTGAGATGGTTGGGTCACGTGTTGCGTATGCCTGAACACCGATTAACATGACACACAATGTTGACTAGTGTTAGGGGTGGTTGGAAGAAAGTTGGGAGCACCCAAACCAAAACGTGACATCACTAAATTCTAGCCTAAGCCATGTTGGTAGATACAGACTACATGGTTGGGGTTCACGTAACTATCGTAAGCAATGGTTAGAGACTCTGGGTGACATGGCTCAGAATCCATCACAATGGCGTAGGTGTATACACTATCTGTCTTCCCTTAAAAACTATGAGATTAAAATCGCTTCACATCTTACTCTCTACGAATTAATTCTTTCTTCCCGTACTATATCCTTATTGCAATCTTTCTTTATATATTATACCATTGACTTAACTACTTTTATGAATCCAGTGTTCATCTTGCTATGCTAATGAGGTATGGCAACTTAGACCGATGCATATATGTGCCTGGTTCAACGTTATAGCTGACTGACTGACTGTAACCTAGGTGGATGGATGATTTTGATGGAGTTTTATTCTCTGAGCTGGATGGTTTGGTCGTCGAGTTTTCATTATTCTTCTGAACAAGATCATCATCACAAACCTTAAGTTAAAAGTGAAGTGTTCGAATTTCTTTACATATGGATTATAGCTTGTTCTGATAGCATTATTACCTTTAATAATCTGTTATCTAACGTAGTAATTACATCTCGATGTGGTGATAGGATGAAGCAACTTAAACCAATGGATATATGTACCAGATTCTGAAATGATTGTGGTTGAACTGACTGAATTCATCAACAACATAGATGTTTATTTCACACATTTCAAATTCAATTCCATAATATACACTTACCTTTTCTAAATATAGGACAATACTAAATGAGTAGTATAATGAAATAATGATAATAATAATCAAGATATAACTTACCGAAATTTCATTGTAATCTGAAATTTTTTTCAATGAAAATTTATGTTTAAAGACAGTCAATCATCGAATAATTTAATAAGAAATTTGCCTCATCAAACTGTGAACATTTGTGTGTCCCCCGAAATTCCCTGATACGGCTAAGAGTAGGAAGAGTCAGCACTCCCTCTCGAAATGCTCTCACATAGCCACGTGCATACAACCACTGACAGGGAAGTTATATTCATTGCCCTCTCATGGTATGACTGTTGTTTACGAAATTGAGAAGACAAAAAGCGTACTTGTTACTATTCGTATTCTAGAGAATCTTGAAGTAAGAGTTAGCAAAAGACAGTGAATAAAGTGATCTTCAATGTTGTTAGAGGTATGAGGGAGGTTATCACTTCCCGGTTGCTCACACCTTGGAAAGGTTTTTCTGGAGGTACTTGAAAACGAAATTGGTTTAAGGGTGGTCTTATTAACCCGAGAGCGTGACCGCAGTCCCCGAGGGACAACTGTTTGAGGTCGGTCACACACGACGTTTTTGTGAGTAATTTTTGTGTTAGCTCCGTACTTGTTGAGATCTTACCGTCGGAGATGGATATCCGTGAGATAAGGTGAAGTGTGCATTTTTAGGGTTAACCTTCTCTAACCTCACCTCTTCTTGTGGGAAGTCAGCACCGCTGTTATGTTAGTTGTTTTAATGAAACACCTTAATGCTGTAGCACCTCTGTACAGTCTTCAGTACGACCCCGCCATTGAACCTTGGTTTAGCAAAAGACGATACGAGTAGAGTATATCTTCCAGGTATTCAACATAAAATCACTAGTTAGACATCGTATACAACATTTAGTTTAACATTTCGATATGTTTATTCTTTAATCTATTTATTGATGCAGCTATAAATATTAACAATTTCAATCCTTAGATATGTATGCAAAAATACCTTAGTACACTACTTACTTTACTTACACTTTAATTTTAACAAATAATGTAAGCAAATAGTTGAGAACTATTTTTTAAGATGATAATTAGAAACTCAATTCTATTTTAATCCATTACTAAAGCCTTGATTTCATTGGAAGACAGTAGTAAAATTGGTAACGAATTCTCTACAAGATATATTCAACATCTTATCCATGTCTAAATATCAACTTTTACGTTGTTCCATACTTTTCCTATTTTGAATCTATTCCTTAAGAAACCATTTGATTGTATGAAAAATTGGAATGATGTATATTTACAGTTAACTTTACTATACTTTTAAACAATATACTGACTTATAGATATAATAATTATAAAATCACTGGTATTAATGTTTGTTTCAGTGATAAACCCCTCTAAATATTGCCCATAGTCTTGATGTATTTTTCAATATCTTTCATTTACTGAGTACCTATGTACAACCCAGTGTTTGTCCTTGAATACATTTAGTCTTAGACAAAATTGCAAATGCTTTTAAAAATATGTATTCGGCATTAATTATCAACCATTTTGTTGATATCTGCGAAAATAAACTCGGTTACATCCAGTACAATGAGTGCATACTTGCACTAGAAATTTTAACAATATCAGATTCAGTTTTGCTGAAATTATGGTACTGTTGTTTAGATAATATTTTAAAATGTAACATTGTATACATATACGAAACAATAGTAAATATTGTTAACGAAACATAACTTACTTTGACGACTACGCGCAGACAATGATCTTGGTCGACACTGAGGTCTGTACGAATATGGCCCATCTACATTAGCCCCCTTAAAACAAAACCAAAAGTTTATTAAAAATGATTGAAGTAATCTAAAATAGAGCCTTAAAATCAGATACACAACAGAGCGAATCAAAAGATTAATCTTTTTGGTGAACAAATATTAACTACATGATAAAGCTAAAATCCATTCTTAGGCTATCTCAAATAAAGTCAACATGTTAATAGATGAATATTATTCCATTGAAGTGCCATAAAATTACGCGCTTGAAGTTAGTCAAAAGTAGTGTAAACCTTACTCTCTTTGGGCTTCTGGAGGTTCTTGAAGCACTTTGAGACTTTGCTATATGATTAGCAGTATCAGATGCTACAATGCATTTGGACCCATCAAATTCAGGATAACGGCATCTCAAAGCACTGTTAACTGTGGCTCGATGATAACTTGGCGTCGGTGTTAATGGCTTGTAAAGACATCTAAAAATAAAAGACACACTTTAATGATTGTTAACGAAAGTAATTTGGCGGCGTGATATACATAATGACTCTTGATACAGGACTTCTTGTTTTATAAAACGATAAAGTAAAAATATTTAACAAATTATTGAAAAGTCACTTCTTAGCTTTTAACTGGATGCTTTTGACCTGAAGAGTTTTTTCCAACACTACCTTTCAAGCTAATTTCTCCCATATGAGAACTAAAACAAACGTATTGCTAGGTTACAGAATCCAAGCCCACAGTTTCTTATTCATCGGTTTCTACAACAACTGACAAACTTACGTCAGTTTACCTCTAGAAATGAAAGTATGAAGACTGATTTTTGGTTCAAATAATAAACCAATGTATGCATAACAAAGTAAATATGTTTGAAATATAAGGTTTCGTAATGCTTATATGAGTGCACTTAACAACGTGGCTTAAATTTAAATTTGACCTCTTTGCGGTTTAGCTTCTTATCAGGAATGAAGCTAATAGTCACAGACAACACATTAAGGTGGTTAAATTTCTCAAGCGGTCAAACTATTTTTTGGTTGAAATTACTTTTAAATTCAGCAATAGTTACCCAGAACTTCTAGTCTTCGGTTGTTTTTTTTGTGTATAAAATTTGAAAGCATGTCTTGGTGCACCTAAAGTGAGTCTGTGTTTCTAAAAGTCAGTCAGATGTTGAATAATTGCTGGAAGTAAAACTTAAAATTTAACATTCAAATAAAAAAGAGTGTTTTTAGCAAATGTATAAGTTAACATTTTAAGTAACTAGACTTTTTGAAAAGTTAATCATATCAAGTTATAAATTATTAACTAAAGCGCTATGCTCTTACCTTTAGTCTTTTCAGAGGTGTAATAGCATTATTGTCGCAAATATTTATACTTTAACGACTTTACTATTTTCATGGTCGTTGTTAGGAAGGACAAAAAGTATTTAGTGCATAAAATATATCTTTATGATATCAAACGCCAGTGGGCTGTATAAATTTGATCATTTAGAAACAGTTTTCAAGATATCGACCATTTAATATCTTATTTCACTCGTATGTGACTGAATCAAGATATCACTCACTTACTGCAGTGGAAGTTGTTTAGGGAAAAAATGTTTCCATTTACAACATTCAATCTTGTACAAGACATAAACAACAAGTGAAATTGGCATACAACTAAAAAATCAAGATTGAATTTAATGACACTCGAGCTTTATTCATCAAATTTCATTATTGTAGTTGACATACTTACTTTAAATGATCAGCTGTAACTATTAATGCGAACCATATAAAAATATAAAGATCTAAAGTTTCAAAACGTTTCTAATCCTTCTGTAAGTATTACAAAGTAAAATATTGACTAACAAGTTAGATAAGTAACATATGTCAATACATATTATCAGCTTTACCTTTGTTAATTAAATAGGAGGGTAATTAGTTTTTAATTAAGATCATTTTGAAAATAATTATTTATAATAGAAGTGTATTAAATCATGTACTTTCAAACTCAAAGAAAGAAAAAACTGTGTAAACTCACGGATCATAACAGCAGCACTGTGGCAAAGAATACTAAAACAGTTGAATTAGAATAAATACAGACTTACACAACAAGTGCAATAACATGAAGCTGGGTGACATTTGATAGCAGAACTAACAGAATATTCTAGTCTTGGAGAAACACCCTAAAAGTGTTAAGATAAATAGTTGCGTTACTGGAAAATCAATCGTCTTAAGCAACAGCAAATCTCTCTTGGGAATAGTTCTCAAACACATTTTCGAACATGGAGAGAAAAATTCCTTAGCATTCGTCGAGTAATATGCTAAAAGTGTCCCTCCAAGATAAACATCAGCAATTTGTCTTATCTCAATTGTTACCGTGTAATCTAAGATACAGTGATTGATTATAATCAGTTTTACCTTCTAATCTATCCACCACGTTGGAAGCAGAAAGAGCAGTATAAAAAGTCTATTTTGATTTTATCCAAGACAGATTAACAAACCTTATCGAATGAAAACTTTTCGTGGATGAGAAGTGGGAAAATAGCATTGAGCAAACGTGTTCTTTTAATAATCCCAAAAGCCTCTATGGTCAAATATAGATTGTCTCGATTAATAAGCCATGTTCCAGGAGAGTAAACCTTTATGGTTTCGAATTATTAAGAACTATGAAAACTTACACAGTTTATGTTTACATCGCCTTCAAATCTATACACTGGCATGATAGTGATCCTGAAAATCCAATGTTATTTCGACCAAAGCGGGGCTGCATGTCCTTATATAGTTACCATAGCATCATTAAAACACTGATGTTTAAAAGAAGTAGGAGAATATCGATTTGAATTTTCTCATCATGAAATGAAGGAAAACCTTTGAAGGGACCTTGATGAAAACAATTCTTTTCGATGAATGTTTCGTGATAACTTATGATGAAAATCCTGTGAAGCACCATAGGCATCTCGCATTTACACCGCCTACAGTCAGGCATGCAAACAAACCAAATTAACTTCAAAATTTTCACTTTTAACTATTTCTACCATTTTTCTTATTCATCTTGATGTATACTTTTATCGAGATGACCCACATGGATCAACTCATGTCCCAGATATCATTCTATAGCAGTATTCTTGTTTAGAATATGTTGACATTGGGAATCGTTCATATTTCCAGTGTTGGTGATTATTTTTAAAAGTGCTGAGTTACTGCATGGAGTAGCACTTACATCTGCCGTGTCTGAAACTCACACACTGGTAGCTGGCATGTTAATTTGTCTGAACTCATCTATTTATTAAGAAAATCAACCATTATCCACACTACATGCTTCAAGATCTTCAGAAGCGAATACCGTCTATATGTGGAGGAATAAAGCCACATTCGAGGGTCCAGCAGGCACGTTGTGAAGGAATTTCTGTTGACAGTTACTTGTGCGCTTTTTCGCCGAATGGTTCCTTGACTTCTATGAACTTACTAAAATGACAAAGACGTCGAGCACATATCTGAGGTAGAGCTAGCAATAAAACCACTCAATCTTAACAGTTATCTTAGTTGTAAATCATTCATATTTACTTTGATGCCTGTAAGAATGATCTATCACATACACTCAGAAAAGTACTAATGTCATTGTAACCTAATACTTCTAATGAATTAAATGCTGGTCAAAAGCACACTCAAAATAATTTCAAATACGAAAGAAACTCTTGTAGATATATGACCTCGGTCTGTATTGTGTGCATTTGTCATTGATACTAGAATAATTGACCTACTCTACAACGGAGGATTTTTTATGATGCAGTTACCTAATCAATCAGACATTATTTTTAAGTCACATCATTATTTAAACTGACTCCTCTTATCGTGACATTAGGTTGTTGAAGCTAAGTTCTGCTAGCTTTTCTAGTGTCTTGAAATTGTCTAAAATTCCATCAAAATCATGAATCAAATGTTTCTGGATTCTGTTTCATATAATTTATTCGGTAGCTCATCCCAATTGACAGAAAACTGACGAAGTAAGACGTTTTGTTGTGTGTTAGATCCATAGTAGTTCTGTATTTCGACAAACCTTGTGCGATTTCGATTTAAGGGGTGTCACAGGTGGTGTATCAACTCGAGGTAAATGTAAGATTAAGTTCAACTACGCTCTTCCAAAGAGGCTCCAGTCCTAATGTGTTGTATCGAGCAAAGTAATTCTGATCGAATTTCACTCCTACAAACTTTTTGCGGAGTGCTGGTGTATTCCTTCAATTTACATACTGCCGCTTAGTTCAAGGTCACTGAGCGTAAACGAAGAGTGGTGTGCAACAACTTTTTAGAGCAGCAAGTTATCCATAAAATATTTACTGACAATACCTGACTGACAAAAGTCTCATAAGTCGTGGGTTATCCCGACTGGTTCATGGTTAAGTTACTAATTCATTTATATCCGTCTTCTTTTTTTATGTCTTCCGATTATACAACAGATCTGTCCGAGTGTCAATATAGTTCTCCTCGTGGAGCCAGGCAGTAGGTGTTTTCATTACTCCTACTCAGAGGTCAATAAAATAATTAACCAGCCTGAGATCGGCATCATTGTCTGTTTATTATGACTGTTTCTTTTATAGTGACTCCGGTTGAGTTTACGTGATTACGCCGTCGGTAAAAATCCCAACGTTGATGGTGCTATCTGATCTTTGGATTAGGATTACCCGATTCCTCAGGTTTACCGACAGCAATCTTGAGCGAATATTGACATCTTCGCATTATACTTATTAAACAAGTATTATGTCCATGAAGTTGTTGAGATATTCGTGATTCACATCGAGAAACACTTTAAAAATTCGTTCCAGTAAATGGCTGCAAATCTTTGTACAAATCAATTATTACATCATTTAGTCTTTCCTATTTTGCATTCCCTCGCATTTTGAGACTATAAATTCTGAAACTTCAAAACGATAGCGGTCATGGTTGAGTTTCGCAATGTAATAACTCGTAATTCTCATGTATGGTTTTCTTTTCTGTGAAATTGAATTCTCGATTATCTTCATGTCTTTTGTTGACAACGTCCTGCATTTTGAATTCAGATATTTTATCAATCACTCTACTATAATTCTCCCAGTTTGTTCCATTCTAACCACTGGCAATACTCGTTTCTGATAGCGATGAACCAACCACCGCAACCTGGATCACTTATGTTCAGACCAGAGAGCGAAACGCACATAGACAACCAAAATTAGGTTCCTAGTATTCTTTGTATGCAAAATTTGACTTGTGGTTACAGAGTTTTTAAAACCAGTTACTCCAATCGCCATATCATATATGTTCATCAAAACGAAAGAAGCAATTTCGTGTTCCACGCTGAGTATATACAACAAGTGTCATACAAACAGTCGAAAAAATGGGGTACTACACGGTGGAAATAAAGTTGTATGCAAAGTGAAGGAAAGCAATTTCATCCGGAGCTGAAAATGAACCGGATGTGTGGGGTAAGAAGCCCAAAATGTCAACTTTACGTCTGAAAATAAGAACAAAAGGTTGTTTTCATGCAAAATCTATATATCGTCGGATTTTCTCGAACTACAGTACGCATAAAGTAACATTAATATTAGCACTCCCATTAATGTCGTGACTACTTAATTCAAGGTAAAGACGCACCCTATGATAAATGCATTGCTGGACTCACCTAGTTGTGTTAACCAATCTATGCCTCCTATTTTGCGTCAGCACAAATGGAATTTTAGATTTTAAAAAATTATCGGAAAAACAAAATGTACAATGTATCCATCTACTGCGAACCACAGTCATACGGAATGGATTGATTATTTTGCGTTAGTCGTCCTTATTCCTGAGAAACTTCTGTACGCTGTTCAGTATTCAATGATCTCATCTAACATAGAAATGGTCCATCCCGGTAAATTATTTGGCCATGGCTCAGTAATGTTTTACAAATACTGTACATCCCCTAACTTTTATGAACCAAATTTCTCATGTTTAGTTTTTCAACGTTTTTAAGATTAATCCACCTGACATTTTACTCATCTTCCTTGTTGTCATGATGTGAGTTATGCTAGCTTGAACTGTCAGAAGTTTATTTTATGTCGATAATTAAATTCAAACCATTTGTGAGTCCAGAAATCAAACTGTCTTACTTATGATCACGTATGATTAACCATATGGCCCCTGATAAATCTCAGGAATCGACATATGATATTAATTAGCCATTTTCATATTAGGCCGACCATATAAACCCCTGTCGATTGCGTGCCATTTGTATCACACTGACCGTTCTCCATGAATTTTTGTTTCTATAATTGTGATCTTGAAAGCATTTTAGAAAATGGGTATAAGAACCCAGTTGTCAGATTTTTATCCATTCTACTTCGCGCCCCATCACCTAGTCTTTCTCACGTTCTGGTATAATGTTGTTGATTTATGTGGAAAAGCTTTCCACCAATTGTAAAACTGATGCTCATCTGGTTATCGGACGATGACTTGTACACCTTTGATAGCTGTTAGTTGTGATCGATAAGATCAACATTTCAAGTTTACTGTGAGTAAAAACATGCTGTAAGTAGATATATAACTTATTTGTACCCGGGAACTCCATCTAATATTGATAACACTTAGCGTCAATTTATCAGCACTACAAGTTCACTGAACCAATACGTAAAATGAAATTGAAGTAAAATAATTCATTCGCTATGAGCAACCTGTATTTACGTACATAAACTTCAGTTTGGGAAAATTATGATGTATGAACTTTTAAGAAATCTCATATGAGTAACATTACAAATAATTCACGAAAATAATCGATTGGGCCTTAAGAATAGAAACTGTCAACATAAGGAAGAGGATCACATATCCACACATTTTATTCAAACCCTCACTGCTGACATTTATTTTATCATATGAATAGCCAGTTTGTTAGTTTCGCCATTGCTTATTTCTGTAATTATGGTATTCCCCACAGCTAATATTAGATTCCGCGCCTAGTCATAACTTCAGTATCAGGCTTAGGAGTATCATGGTATCACACTTTGTTGTACGTATTTTTCACTAACTTGTTAAAACGATGAGACGATGTACAGTAACTGTAAGTTTTTTCAAGAAAAATTCAGCCGTCATGTGGCAGCAAGAACGAGAAGTCAGGTTTATAAACATTACAATAAAATATCTTATACCTGTAGTAGTTTACCAGGCTATATATAAGTTCCAGAGATATTATAGTTCTCAAATCGTAAGCTGTATAAATAATTAGTCTAGCAAGTAACGCACATCGACTGGTGTAAAAACGATTCAGGAAAGATTTACGGTCACAATTCAATGTAAACTAAGTATAAAATTACCCATGATATAATAAATCACAACAGTTTTAGTAGATAGGTTGTACAATCAATTTACATTCACGAAAGTGGATACAACCAAGCTATAAAAATACCAATTCCAGAATTATTAAGAACCATAAAATTGATTGCCTATCAGAAGATAACAATGTTGCTACCAAGCAAAGAACACAGTTCAACCTTACTGAATAGGCAAGTTAATTACATTTAAACGTGAAAAACAAAAACTGTAAGATAACAAGTAAACAAAAAGTTGAGTAAATTCAAACACGTCCAATCAAGGAGTTGTGAATCAATAATGGCTGCCACTATGATGATAGGTCAGGTAAGACGGAATCTCTACCAACTAGGAAATACCAAAATTATAACACAATGGTAGAAACACAAGTGTTAGTAAATATCAAAAGTAACCCTGTTACGAATCAAAGACTACATACAACATAGAAAAGTGGATAAATGAAACGGAAAACTTAGTAACCAGAGAGAAAAAGAACGTTGAGGCCGCATAACATTCATGAGTGGAATTTTCTTAGTCTCACGCATAATTCTAATTGTGGCAGTTTACAATACTTGTTGAAGTTAAAGCAAATAGTACAATAAAAATGATCTGTACTAACTAGCTGAAAACAATTTGTACATGGAGTTTATCCCGAAATATGACTGTTAAGGTTGTTAGATCCCCAGAACTCACTTGTTAAATGCCTTACTCCTTGTTTTCGCGTCAAAGGCGGTCATTTTCACCTTCATGTCATATTTCCCACCTGGAAGAATCTTAAACGCTATTGGTTCATTGTATCTTTTAGTATACTATTTTGTAATACTTCCCAAGGACAATTTTATGCTGTATATATATATATATATATATATATATATATATATATATATATATTTGATCTGTGCCTATTGTTATTTGCTAGTACTTCTCGCTGCTTGCGGAATATATTTCGACTTTTCTCTCTAGTTAGCGGGGCTGGGATGCATCAGAATAGTGAGCTTATTGGTCTTTGGTCACTGATTCTTTGTTCCGTTCAGAGACTAGGTGAACTCGTAATCGCTTTCAGACATAGCAGTGGTAAAATGAACTAAAAGTAACCAGAATGTTCATATTTACATACATAATCATTGAATAAGCCACTTTATTTCACTTGTTTTTTTTAAACAAAGAACTGTACAGAAAAGTATAATCATTTACATACATAACCGCTTTGTTTTTCTATACTAAATTCAAAATAGTAACATCATCTTCTTCTTCATCATCATCATCATCAACAACAATATGTCTTTCATGTACAGACTCTATTGTATGATCATTGTGTTTAAACACTTCAGAAAATGTTTGATTAAATGTATCCGAGATGAGAGAGTTAGCATGAAACATATGGATTGAAGAATCGAATTCATCAAAATCATTTTCTGATGAATTAGGTAATATTGTTCCTGAGATTTGATTATCATTATCATTATTATTATTACTACTAGATACTTCAATGACACCATAAGGTAAAAATTTTGTTTCATTCTTTTGTTTAATATGTGATTTTACTGTAGTATTTTTCCCATCATGTTCTCCTTCATCAGAACTCACAATATCCATATCATCATTATCTAAATCTGAATATGAATCATTATCGATTGGTAGAATTTCACCTTCTTCTCTATATGAACCAGTTTCATTATCAATTTGATTATTTTTATCAAGTAGAAATGTTGCAGTAGATAAAACTAATGGAGCATTTGATGTTATGATTATACTTTCATTCAGTTCACTAGATCTAGCATGTGAAGCGGCTAAATTTGCTTCTCTTTGAACAGATAAACCTTCTAATACCCAATGAATTAATGAAACAAGACTTTTCGCTTTGGAATTAGCTAAACGAATACACCTAAAAAAAATTAATGAAAAAAAACAATCAACTTTCTAGAAAATATAATCTACGAGTCACTATATTGAGTAGTACTACAGGTTGAAATAAATATATCTCTATAGTTCATTGCATGAATTGACTTCAGGTAACCGGTGAAAGCAAAGAATCATTGAACGGGTACTTCGTCTAAGTATAAGACTATAAAAACGCTTATAAACAACTTGACAGAATATCGAAGCCAGGACCTTAAGGTCTCACACCAAGCGCCAAACCATTGAAACCACTGAGTTAGCACTCAATCATTTACAGCACTAATGTCGATTGGTTGGCAATACATATAGCAATCTCTTTATTGTACATATACAATTAAAAGTAAGACATGCATCTGTATAAGAATCGTTGAACCGGCTTACTGATTTGCGTAGCAAACAATTGAACATAGTAACTAAATTAGTTTCAATTTACAAGCTCCGAAAATCTATACAAAGAACAGCCATCCTAAAATGCAACGCATAAAAAATGATTTATACAATTTAGTGTTTACTCACAGGTTATATCTATGTTCGGTCGTAAATTACAAAAAAGATTAAATCTATCTGCTATTAAAAAGAAAAATGCCCTAGTAAGGCCGAGAGTGGGGAGAGTCCGCCCTCCCTCTCCAAATGCTCTCACATGGCCACATACATACAACCACTGTCAGGTAAGTCCTACTCATTGCTTTTTCGCAGAGTTACTGTTGTTTGCGGAATTGAGAGGACGAAAAGCGAATGTCCACCTAGGGGAGTTGGGAAACCCTTATTCCAAACCAATGGTGTATATGGGCTCCAGGAACCTGAAACAACAAAAGGTGTATGAACCAATAATTCGTGACCGGCTACCATATGACTGCATCTCCTGACATTGCTCCACTGCCATGTGGATTAAATTTTTAGGTTGAAGGCTCCAGGTGTAACCGCCTAAGAAAACCACCTGCTTCGGTTTGGGCACCCGCGCGGTATCCCAGCCCTCAAACAAATCGAATGATCTATTTGGTTCCTCCTTGTACCAATGTTTATGTGTTTAACCAAAATAGATAAAAAGGAAAAATTAACTGATGAACCTTCTTTATTTCTCGTTGTTCACTGACTGCTCCAGCAATAACATACTAATAGGTTGTTAAATGATTTCTATATTCATTAACAACCGACACCGTTTATTGATTGAGAATATATTCAACTGTTTGAGATTTTAAACAAAATTTACATATTAATGAGTTTATACTAGAAAAATTACACAACTGAGAATATGACGAAAATTTGCATGAAATTACTACCTTGAAGTTGAACCTGGTAAAAAATAAGTAAATATATACCTTGAAAGTGATGAACATTGAATAGGCACAGATAATCCAGTAGTATATAGACAGCATATTTCAGAGGTATTCGTTAAACCAAGCAATACACGTCCACCAGTAAGTATAAGTTCTTCACGAGCGGTAGGATCAACCAGAATTACTTTAGCATCTGCAGTTAGACCAAGTGTAACAAGTACTGGAGTACGACGAATACCTAAAGGTACTCTAGGTCGAAATTTAGCCTCAAAATCGACTAGTACCTAATCGAAAATTATAACAATGAAATATATATATAATCAGGTGAAAATCAATCTATCATTAAAATATATACAAAACTATTAGCATAACTTGCTTTTTATAGTGATTATGACACTGATATTATTATTTATTTATTTGAACATATAAATATTGGTACAAGGGGGCGCCAAATATATATATATGCGCCACACAAAACAATGAGAATGGGAAGAGAAAAAAGACGGTAAGGTGCGTATGGGAAAAAAAGAGAACAATAACGACCACAGATTCGTGCAAGGTAGTGTAATAATAATAATAATAATAATAATAATAATAATAATAATAATAATAATAATAATTATAATTATAATAGTAATAATAATAATAATAATTGCAATCGAAGAAACGGAAAGGTACAACCAGAAGAAGTCTTTCAGTTAAGGAAGACACAACCACTTTTTATGAAGAAAGTAAAAGAAGGTTACAGCAGGATCGCCACTGACTTCTATTCTGAGCCATATCTGATAACGTCTCTAGCCACTGTGTTGCACCATCTCTCGGACTCCAGCCAGGGAGTCGTGAAGGACCAACATAATCCAGTCCTTGGCAGCTTTCTTTCTTACCATGACACCATGTCATGCACTGACCACCTCTCCGCTTCTTCCAACCAATCTCAGAGTCGGCAAATAATGCACGACGTGGAATTCTCCGGGACGACATTCGTAGAACATGTCCAATCCACCGAAGTCGGTGTTTCAAGATAGTGACATCAATTGCATTATCATCTCTGTGCCCGAACACACTATGCCGAACCTCTGCATTACTGACATGGTGTTGCCACTGGATGTCCGCAATCCTTCGGAGACAACGATGATCGAACACAGAAAGTCTTCTAACGTTCTCAACTCGAAGAGGTCAGGTTTCACAAGCATAGAGCAGAAATACTCTCACCGACGCGTTGTAGACCCGACCTTTTACAGCCAGACTAACATCACGGAGGCGCCAAAGGTGGCCCAGATTGGCATAAGCCGCTCTGGCTTTCATTATACGTGAATTGATCTCATCACTCACGCCACCACCAGCACTTATGCAGATACCTTGATACACGAACTTCTCGACTACTTCTATCTGCTCACCATCCAGGGTGAGTACAGGATTAGGATCCTGCCAGTCTTGTAGAAGTACTTTGGACTTCGAAGGTGCAAAGCACATACCATACCTACGGACACTGATTGCCAACTGATTAAGTGCGGATTACATGGCTTGGGCAATATCGCAAAGTAAGACAGTATCATCCACATACTTAAGGTCGATAAGTCTTTCTCCACGCAGCAGATCCACACCGCTACACTGTATAAAATGAAAATGACGATATTTACTTATATTGCAATCGTATCGTAATAACGATAGAACATTAATACCATTCAGTGAGAAACACAATTAATGGTGGGATTGATATGTCTTGCGGACTGAACGCTATATTCGTCTCCCAAGCTATTCTGTAACCCCCAAGCTAGAATTATACAGCGACCTGACCACGAGAGAGAAGACTCGAAGTATGCGAGAAGTAGTTTACTCCAAAGGTTCATTTCAGTACAGGAAATACAGGGTTTTTATAATATTTTAAATGTCTTTAGGTTGCTCGAAGATTCTGGAACGCTACTAAACATAGTAGCAGCGTAGCAGCCAGCCAATCAGAGCCTCTGCATGTGATGTTTCGCTTCCTTGATATTTTTGGCTAAGACTTCAAGTGAACGCTGATTGGATGAGGCGCTTCTTAGTGTTTTCTGATGCTTGCTTGTCTTTTGCAAGCAATTTTCTCGATCACCCCAACAGGGATGTTTCAGGATAGGTGAACAATTCATTTCATTTTCTCTCCCCTTTACCACTAGACTTTGTGACATCAGTTGAGTTTATTCGGCATACTTTATTGGATTTTGTAACAAAAGAAAAGACCCTGAATCTATGTGGCGTAAGAACGACATAAATGGTTCTTAAATTTAAATCTAACAAATAATAACAACTTAAAAATTACAAAGAAGAATTATTAGTACACGATTATGTAATGAAATTGAATGTAAAAGAGTAGTTGCTAAGTGAAGAGATCTATTTTTCTAGTGATTTTATCACTCGTGAACCGACTGTACAATTTCGAGAATGGAATAAATGAAAAGAGATTTATTAAGTGAACCATCTTCTTGCTTTATCTTTCAACTTTTTATTTTTATTTTATTTTAACACATAAACATTGGTACAAGGAGGAACCAAATAGATCATTCGATTTGTTTGAGGGCTGGGATACCGCGCGGGTGCCCAAACCGAAGCAGGTGGTTTTCTTAGGCGGTTACACCTGGAGCCTTCAACCTAAAAATATAATCCACAAGGCAGTGGAGCAATGTCAGGAGATGCAGTCATATGGTAGCCGGTCACGAATTATTGGTTCATACACCTTTTGTTGTTTCAGGTTCCTGGAGCCCATATACACCATTGGTTTGGAATCAGGGTTTCCCAACTCCCCTAGGTGGACATTCGCTTTTCGTCCTCTCAATTCCGCAAACAACAGTAACGCTGCGAAAAAGCAATGAGTAGGACTTACCTGACAGTGGTTGTATGTACGTGGCCATGTGAGAGCATTTGGAGAGGGAGGGCGGACTCTCCCTACTCTCGACCGTACCGTGCATTTGGGGGCATATCTTTCAATAAATGTTTTTTTGTCTTAGATGAATGTGTATATTAAGGTGAAGTATTGGCTCATTTGTCCAAACATTCGAGCAGCCAGTAAGTCAGCTACAACGAAGACTAGGCACATATACGCATCGGTCCAAGGCGCCTTACCTCATTAGAACTAGCACTCGACCGATGAGATAAGTTTCATTCAGTACAATTCACAAAATTATCCAGTCAATATTTCAAGCATGTCTGGTAGATTGATTAAATTGATTTCAAAACTACGTCATATAACATCAATAGTCAATTTCTTTTACAAATAAAATACATAGAAGGATTGCTTTGCCTAGTTAGAAAGTCGGCTTAACGATCAAAGCATTTGTCGTCCAACCGCTATGAAGCTGGGTTCGAACCTTTTGCTACTTCGGTTTGAGTAGTTGAATAATATCACAATCTTTTATGCGAAAAGATGGAGCTGACAGTCAAACGTATAAACTGTAGTGCGACCATTAAATGATTGCCTATTCAAACTACAGTTTACACAACTCAGTTTAAATTAACAAATAGTAGTCCTACCAATAAGTCAACTCACAGACCATATATATAACCAAAAACACCTATCAACAACTAACCGATACTGAATTAAATTCACTCAATATTTTAAAAAGCTATTACTCACTTTACCCGTATCATCAACGTAAACATCTGGTCGACGAAAAGCTGCCAGAGCGGCGACAGCTGCCAATGCACCACAATCTCCTAAATTTCCATCATAAGATAAAGCACGTAATTCAACTCGTACAGCAAATACACGTTCCCAAGCAACTATACACAGAGCATCCAAGTCGATACTGTCTCGAAGCAACGTTTGAAGAACAGCTGATAGACGACGACCTTCATCATCACGTTTTTGTTTACGATATAGAGCTATTGAAAAAATTGGAAGACAAATATAATACGTATCGTTTAAATATTGGAAATAGATTATTTTAAAGTTCACGAGGAATTAAAAATTTAATATAGATGAAAGATATGAGTGATAGATACAACTAAGATGAAGGTTACCGATACTAACCCCACATTCCACGACTGTCGAAAATCATATGAAAATACCAACGAAATGACGAGGCTCGAATGATTACTTCAGACCATCCAGATCTTTGGATATACCCTTTTTTAGCCTAAATTCAATGACTATATATTATTAGCGTTGCAGAAAACTTTCATTATCATAGATTTCAAATGAATGATTAGAAAAACCACTTTACATGAACAATCTACAATGTAAGTATTCTCTAGATAATTATTTATAAACTTGTGTCTGAAGAAATTTTAGCAGGAATTCAAAAACCTCGTTTGGCCTTTGTCAAATTGCTTCACTTGTTGAGAAAACGAGGTACCTGTCAATCAGGAAAATTGCATACTATACAGCAGCCCACTCAATAGTACTCAATGCCTGTGAAATATGGTCTTTAAAAGTGAAAAACGTGTAAACTGCAAGCATTTGAACATGGGTGTCTTCAAAGCAATACTGGTGCATACTGAGACCATCAAGTAAAGAATGCTGAGACTTTAAATAGGCTACTGAGAAAATGTAGCAAATAGGTTATTGAGACAACGAATCTTCACCAACTGACTTGTCTGGGATATATATTATGTATGCGCTTCCATTCCTTAACTCGACGCTAAATGTTAGTTAGAGTAGGGAGGATTAGACGAAAACTAGGGGCGACTAAACTAAGACAAGGTGTCAGTTTATGAATGAGCAATGTGAGTACGAACAGACTGCCTGGCTGGAATCGGTGGGATAAATTCGAAGAGTGGTTGACGACATTGAGTAACATGGATCAGAATTGGTCACAGTGGCTCATGTACACTGATTCTATATATTCACCTAGATCTTAAGTTTTAATTTTATTTGTAGAATTCATTACTTTTCGAATCATACATTCGTATATTAAATCTTTCTCACTATTACCGGTACTATAATGGTGTATGCTACTGATTTCAATAGATATAAGTAGTATATACCGCCAATCGAAAGTAGAATACCTGAAGACAGAAGTTTGAGAAGATTGAAGAGAAGAGAATAAGAACAGAGAATGAGTGGTGTGGAAACGAAGTTGTCAATTCTGAGACAACTGACTGACATTTTGCAAATGAAGTATTTACCGTATAGTTCTCAAATTTTACTAAGAGATTCTGTAATTTTGTGTTCAAATACATTCGATTGTGCCAACTTGTATTCTCCTTCACTACACTACTAATTTCCCGACTTTTCTGCCATTTATTTTATTAACTTTATCTCACTGTCCTGATGTGGTGTGGCAACTTGAACTGACGTATATTTGTGCCATATTCGATATTGATTTTGAATGACTAACTCATACGAAACGGTAATATTTAGGTTTATTATACTAAAATAACAAATTCGCTTACGGAAAACTGAAGAAGCATTTTTCTACACAAGTCAATAGACTTCTGACACTTGAGTAAACTTAAGTAGATTCCCCAGACAGACTTCTACGAGTCACTCCGATTGTACAGTAATCTTAACACTTCATACTGTCTTCATAATAAATAAGTAAAGAGATTATTCGCTGTCGTAATAAACTCAAAACATATAGAATAGCTTTTGTCTGAAGTTATGACTATTAGGGTTATCCCGACAGCGCTCGGTTGAATTAAACAAGCAAGAGAAAACTGGTAGTGATCTCTAACAATTAATAGTAAGTGTTGATAATCAGAACAAAATTATCGGGATAGGGGTTCCCTAGGAAATCCGAGTTACCTATTTTATTATAATGTTGATCACCTATCTGAACTGAAAATTACCTTGAAGTTGGAAACTACTAATGATATCATAAAGATAGGAGTTTTACGAATGTCGAATTATCTAACATGAATGAAAACTAAAATACTAAAAACTTACTTTTACATAACTTTAAAATACTAGCATCAAAGTGTACAAACAACATTCCTTGAGAAGGGCGGAAATGTTTAGGCTCCATTACTTCAACTGAAACTTGTGCCATTACAGTTGTAGCGCCTATTTTGACAACACAACAGCCAGAAACATTAGGATCTTTTCCCTGAGGGAAGCGAAAGCTGATTTCACGATATTCATTTATTGACCTGCCATCTAGACGATATCCAGATATTAACATCTCTGTCAGTGTATTCACCTCTTGTGTAGGCAACATAGTTACGAAATACTGGTAACTGATTAGGAGGAAACAAAAGTAATCCATAAAATCTCAAAGTATAGTAAATTATGAACACTGTAAGAACAAAGAAGATACGTCACACTTGTCTCCGCAGAAAATAAGATACATTTGTACCACTAAGCAGGAAATCCATACAAGTTTCCTCCTGGTCTGGATCTATGAGAGGACTCAGATTAGTGGTTGAAAACATTGGGTAAGATAGCTCAGAACTGATGCAAATAACTTAGGCCAAATTAATCGTTACTTTATCCTAGATCGTGAGTTGCAGTGTTCCTTCATAAATACTTTTCTATACAATCTTTCTGACCCATATTCCCAAATTTTAGTGCCATCAAATGCCCTGGTACAGTCGAGGGTGGGTAGAGTCCGCTTTACCTCTCGAAATGTTCCCACATGGTCATGTGTATACAACCACCATCAGGGAAGTTCTACTCATCACCTTTCGAGACGGGGGTGTGGTTTACAAAATTGAGGACGAAAAGCAAATGTTTGGCGCTTTGACCGGTCTGGTGGATATGGAGGACCCACTTAGGGGAGTTGGAAAGCCCTGATTACAAATCAATGGTGCACATAGATTCCAGGATCCTGAAGGAACAAATGGCGTATGAACTAATTACTGGTCACTGGCTACCATGGGACTGCAGCTCCTTACGATGCTCCACCGCCTTGTGGATCAGACCTTTGGGTCGAAGGCTCCAGGTGTGGCCCCCTAAGAAAACCACCTGATTCAGCACCCGGGCATTGTTACAGCCCTCACACAAATCAATAATCACGGCTGGAAAAATTTCTCTCAGACAAATCTTATTCACAACCATATGACAATCAGCACATAGGCGACTGTTAACAGGGATCTATTCTAATAGTGCCCGTTCTACCCTCGTACTTAGTATCACGCCTACACCTGCCAGTCAACGAGAAGTAGCGATTGGGACGCCAGATACACGGAGGGTGTATCTCATCGGCTCTCTATTTTGGCGAGGTGCAGTCAAGTGAATGATCACACTAGGATTCTGTATGTGTGTTCCGAAGATACAGCATACATCAATGGTACGAGATTTTAGTCTTTAGTCTGCTGGCCGATTCGACAAAGCGTGTGTAATTTGAAGACTCTAATGTGTAGTTTGGAGCGAGGTTTCTGTAGACTTGGTACATTGTTTCGCTCACTAGAATCGTTGGCCATGGTGACACTTGAAGAGGAGGCCAAAAGGAGAAGTTTAGAGTTGAGAGTCGACGTAGGAGGAGTTATAGGAATTGAAGAGGGAGACTGATTATGAATACAGTGATCTTGGGTGTTGTTAGGGGTATGAGAGGTGTTATCATTTCCCGGTTGTCCACACCGTGGAAGGGTTCTTCTGGAGTTACCTGAATAGGTAATTGGGTTAGAGGTGATCTTAGTGACCTGAGAGCGTGACTGCAGTACCCAAGTAACAACTGCCCCAAATGCCCAGGTATCGCCGAGAGTGGGGTGGACCCATCCTCCCTCTCGAAATGCTCTCACACGGCCACGCGTATACAGCCTCTGCCAGGGAAGTTCTACTCACTGCCTTCTCGTGGCGGGGGTGTTGTTTACGAAAATGAGAGGACGAAAAGAGAATGTCCGGCGCTTTAACCGGATTCCAAAACAATGGTGCACATGGACTCCAGTGTCCTGAAGGGACAAATGGCGTATGAACCAATCGTTGGTCACCGGCTACCATGGGACTGCATCTCCTCACGATGCTCCACCTTGTGGGTCAGACCTTAAGGTCAAAGGCTCAGGTTGTGGTCCCCTAAGAAAACCACCTGCTTCAGTCTGGGTACCCGGGCAGTATCATAGCCCTCACACAAATCGAATGATTTATGTGGCGCATATCTATTTGGTGCCTTCTTGTACCAATATCTATGTGTTAAAATAAATAAGGGACAACTACTTGAGGTTGGTTACATATGACATTTTTGAGGGTAATTTCTGTGTTAGCTCCGTACTTGTTGAGACCTTACTGTCGGATACGGAAATCCGTAGAATGTGTTGATACATGACACACTTGAACCAATCCAAATTTGCCTCATGTCTTATGTTGATCATGACTGACTGATATATTTTAAGCTGACATATAGTACTATTATTGACTGTTATGATACTAATCATGACAGTCATTTACTTTTGATCAAGGGAGTATAAAGATCTATAGCGCCCCATACTAAGGTATAAGGATGATATAAACGAAGAACTTGGGATATATTTATTCCGGTTTAGGATGCCATAATTTACATCAGGACAAATGGAGGAAATCACTAAGAGAAAAAGCAAGGAACCCAAAGTAGTAAATAATAGGTTAAAAGGGGACGAAACCGCAGAATGGAGAGTATGAAGTAATAATAAACGCAGGATCTTAGGGAGGACAAAGGATGAGTAGATCTCTGAACTGTGCAACCGATTTCGAAGCATGTTACTATAAAGTATGGTCAGTCAGAAATTATGACCAATATGCTTTCACTCCTCCCATTCAGTTCTTACTTAGAAATTTGATAGATGATCAGTAATAATGATTTACTTTACAGTAGAAGTGACTTGAAACTGGTTCCGTGCAAACTAAATTAAGATATTTGGTTTCAACTGGTTTATAACAAGGTGGATGCACAGACTTACTGTTTTAACCAGGATGCAGAACTGTAAACCACTTATCGTGGTTCATGAAAAAGAACGGGTGTGTAGTACTATTGAGGGCGGATTATAATTGGCTGAGATATCTCGGGTTCTTCTATTCTTTACCTTGCTACAGATAATGAACATTACACAATAAACGGAAAGGCCTATAAACTACTCGAATTCACAGTGATCTTTATGAAGTAACAGTTTACAATATTCTGGTAAGTACCCATTCTCTATTAAAAAATATGTTACACTTTGTATCCCTAGATACTTAATATGATCTGAAGTCCATCCATCAAGTATCATTAAGCAACAACATGAAAAATACTTTGTATTAAAACATAGAGTACGCGACATTTAGTCACATAGGCATTATAAACTGCGTAATACACATAGGAACAGACATGAGGAGTAATGGAAAGATCACGTTCGTCCAGAAATAATCCAGAAATATAACAAGCAGAACAATATTGAACGACCTTAAACACTTTATATGCGCTTGGTAGTAATATACGTAGTGTTTCAAAGTAATCACAGTTAGAAATGCAGTTTAAATGGTTTGAAACTGTACAATATCATTCGAACACTTGTCACGCAAATTATCAAGCTTGATTAGGCTCTTATATGAACCAATAAAATCGGAACAAGTCATGGGACAGACAAAAGAACTGATATAGTTAGAAATGACAAACACTGACTAACAGGAAGAATACCCATGACCCACTAATCGAAGACTATTTACTGTCGAAAATCATGGGTACAAAACTGTCATGAAATTGCATCGTGTCCTGTGAGCTATTACGTATAAGATCCACGATCCCAAAACACTTCGCATCGAGCTGGATTACTGACTCTGAAATGTCCGAATGATCCGCTTTAAAATGTAAACGAAGCAAAGCGTTGGATTATTCGGTGTGATAAAGGTGTTTTTGCACTGAACATGTTTTAAAGCTAGTTTATACTTAAGAATATTATGTATTAACAACTAGTAAGCCATAAAGTTCTATGAACACAAGGTATCTTTTAAATTTTAACTCAAGACGACATTATGCAATTTTAGAAGTACTTTTTACACGTTCGGCAACTAATACTGCAGTATTGTATAAAACAAGAGAAAGTCACCTGGGGGACAATGTGACTGAGTAGCGGGAAATCCTAATGTCGCGCGCTGCAAAGTTGAGTTTTCACTTCCCTATAGAGTCTCACCTTTCATGTCAAGATTTAAGTGTGTTATTACGAAGGGTCACCAATTTTCAGTTCTAAAAAGCATTGAACAATGGTAGGTGAAGCTTCTCATTTAAGGAAAAAGAGCTAATCGATGATGATTAGAATGAATTCATTTTACCTCTAAATCCAATGTGTTTCTGACGTTAGCTGTCACGTAAAGACGTTTGGACTAGGATATAGTTAGTTCATCCTAGTACTTTTACATCATAATAATGATGCTCTCATTACAAGGAGAAAATAGTTTAATCGTAGTTGTGTGATTGATCGGAGTCAACGGTAGATGTAGACCACCACTGTGGCTATCCAGGAGTAGAAAGACCCCTGGGCATAGGTCATGACAAGATAAAGCCATGTTACCTGGTCGATCACGTCCAGGTCGTATTGTTCGTTAGGGTTAGCAATAAGTTCTAATCTCCCTAAAAATATACTACATCCCCAAAGCGATGTACTTTGGTGAGTTACTTACGGTTGCAGCTTTCCAACTAGATAGCTGAACCTTGCGTCTGCTTCTTTAGCGGTCGTTCTGATGTGTTGGCTATGAAGATTTGGGGGATCACCCTTTTCTTATCGGAAATGGTACATATTGCAGCTGCTGGAATATAACCTAGTTGACACCAGAGTTTTCATGGACCAATTTGAAATGAGTTGGTGTGTTCTGCTGTAATGATAATAAGACAGAGGAAATAGTAAATTCATTCTTATAGGCAAAGCTCTTGAAGTATATGTCTACCAAGCAAGATATTCGTATGTCTGAAGGCCGAAGTTCATGTTTGTTTATGGCCTAGATAAGTTTCAAGTCCTCACGTTAGGGAAGTGACTAACATTGCAAAACAAATAAAAATTAGAGTAGACGCAAAATTTGGGTTGATATTACCAGGTATGTCGAGAGAACCGACGGGTTGATCCATTTATCATTATCTCGTCAAATCAATGTCCATTCGTTCCGTGTCTACAATTTTACCATAGTTGAAGGAGAGTGTGCTGTAAACATGACGTTCAGATCTGTACTATATGGATTTATCTTTGCTGCTAGTAAAATAGATCTAATTGCTATGTCATGGGTCTGCCATGATATGACTCTATCAGATCTCACATGGGAGTCATGTCGTTGTTTATACTAACCCACCCGATCGTAACAGTCAGTAATAAGTTGTTTAAGACTTCTGAAGATGACATTCGGGCTGTAGATAGAATAATATATGAAATATGAAAGGGAAGCATTTGAGCAGACTCAGGCTATTCCATACTGATCAAGTGTTTCCACGTACAGTATTTCTGAACTCCTCCTAGCGTTAAATGTCAAACATAAATCAACTCAGCTATAATATGTTCACCTCATTGACCGCGTAGTTGAGAACCAACATCACTATAGTGTCATGTGATGGAGATAAGAGTATTTCTACAAAAATTGGGGCGAATGATTTTGATTCATATATTATTGTATGCTTCGCAATTGCTTAACGATATTGCTAAATTGCACATGTTTTAAGGACGATTTTCAGTTCAGGCGCATAATTTTAATGTCTGGATAATAAATGTTCTGTATTTCTACTCTTTATTAATTATAAATTTTCGGTCAAACGTAAGGCTTTACTTGGGATTCTGAGTTCATCTATGCTTAACTCTTTGTATTTTGTAGTACCGCTTTTAGGACCAATGGTGGAAAACAACATTGCTTGATGGTTCGAAAGATTATTTGATATGGCCAACACTCGAGAGTTTCCTGGTTGGGTTTAGGGTGGTGGAATGAAAGGGACACGCTAGCCAAGCGAAAGCCCGAGGAACATAATGGTCGTGAACTCCTGTTATCGTGTGGTTAATTAATTAGGTCTTGTAAACAAATGTTGCCACTATTCATACGTCCCGGTCACACTAGTTAAGGGACAAGGAAGTCCAATATATCAGCATTTATAGTCTATGAAAAATGTTTCGCAAACGTAGTTGTGACATTCCGCCATATTCATCAAGTAAACTAGAATATTAGACACGGCTTCTGAATTAGACGCTTACAGTTCGTTATGAAGAGACACAAATAAGTGTCGAATAAATGTTTTTAGTTCTACAGCAGGTAAAAATTTCTACAAATAACTTTGTTGTATTTTATTGGACTTCTCAAGCTCATATATCTGAATTCAGTCTTAAAAACTTCATGTATTTGACTTTGTGCGACAGTTAGCTCAATCAAAGATTTCGTATCATATGACGTTGTGTCCCGGGTCATACGATACCAGCGTTTGGTAATAAGCCACTTTAGTGCACTCAGTGCACATTGAACGTATATACCTTTTCCTTGATCCGATTATTCATATGATAACAGGATTTAAGAACATACTTCAGTACAGTATGTACATATAAATATTACAAGCCGTACGTTTTGGTACAAAGCAAGAATCTTTTTTGGGAAAATAAGTAAAAGAAAATATAGCTCACGGTATTACCAGCCTACACATCATTTTTTTGACAAATAATGATTAGATAGCCCGTCATTCACATTTAAAGTCCATGTTCAGCCATATCCAAATGCATAGCATCCAAACGCTCTAGCTCTTCACACCTCAAAGTGTTTTTGGGAACCTTTCTCAACATATAAACAATTTCCATACACGATTACTCTGAAGACAAATCAAGAATTACAGTTTATTTGCCAATTAAAATTTCCACCTTGTTTGATATATTGAATGTATGATTTGATTTACGTGGTTCTGTTTGTGTAGCAGTTCTTAGTAATGTTCGTGATGTGTAGTTAAAGTAATAACTGCCGGGTTACTTTGTTTGTATTACATTTGACTTGAAGACTAGATTACATTTTAACGGTGATCAAAGTATTTTCAGACTGTGGCTTGGGATCGTTTATATTTTTGAGTATTCCAATGGTATTCACAACTAGAAGTACCACTAAGAACAAATTCTCAGTTATTTTCAACATCAGCCAAACCATTTTAAAAGAATATTAAAGATTCCCATTGTGAAAATTAGAACAACACATATAAGCGAACAATTGTTTTCAATTAGATCGTCATCAGGCTTTACTCTAATATACATGAATATTTATATGAAATTTTTTAAACCAATCAAGGCAATATGAGTCAATAATCACAATGAAATAGAATAAGTCACTACACATAATAGGTAAAAGTACATTCGGGCTGTACAAATCTCTTCTAGAACCATGCTAATAAGTACCAAAAATAATGCGTCTATGTGTGACTGAATTAGAGGTGAATTTTCTGGTGATCCTTTGGAAAGAAGTAACTACCTGCTGTCGATATTATCTGAAGACTGTAGAACACTATTAAGTAAAAATTAATCCCTAATCTGGCAATTTACATTTATCAAGTCCGCCTTCACTACCATGGACAACCAAACAACAAATAGGCAGATTTCCGGTAATCCATAGATCTCGATGGTTGGTGAAATTGTGTCAGTTCGTTTCTAGGAAAGACTTCATAATTTATATACATGTCTGAATTTGTCCTAGTTAACCGTGAACTAGCAAACGAATTTAAAATAATTATTATTCGTTCACAAAATAATAATAGATCCGAAGTTTTTTTCATATTCAGGTTGATCAGAAGCGAGTTATGACTACAGAGCGTTCATCTATTGGGTTGATGTTAGTATATCTTACTATGTAAAAAGAAACTGACCATTAACCCTCAATTTTTTTAAAAGCATTATTGGACACATTCCATAATATTTGGAAATATTCGAAGTAATGCAAACTAACTATAAACTCCCAGAAATGTTCAATTTAGGTCAGATAGAACTCGATGGGTACAAATGAACGTATTGTAATTGTGTAGCACGTACTATTAGCGTTTACTTGCAAGGAGGAGCGATCTGAAACACGACACAACAGTCAGGATCGGTAAATGCCACACAAGTAAGAACACGGTGTACTGGCACAACCGAAATATATTTTAAAATTGGATGGTGCGGTTCTAGTACAAAAGGGAAAGCTTATTACAAAATGAATCTATTCATTGTCCTGAAGTTTCATCTTGCTTAAGGCTTGTTCTCCTTCTTCTAGTACATTCACTCTTTGTTGCTCTGAAATGGGGAAGAACAAACTCACATTAGTAACATCACATGTAATGATTTTTAATACCGTTGCATATGGAATATGCAATAGTCGCGGCATAATGTATAAATAACTCATTACTACATACAAACATCAAGCATTCACAATATCACACTTTTTTGATCAAATGGCTTTATGTTACTACTTTGCATTTCGATAGAACAAAAATAAAAATTGTCAGTTTTGCAAAAAATTAACAATCATTATGTTTAGTTGTTTTCGTTTGTGTAAGTCCAATACTACGTTTTTCAATTTTTCAATATCCTCAAATAATCCATAAGTTACTGTCTCACGACCCTGCTAGTTAAAATTTGGATAGTCAATCATGTAAGAATATGAAATAATAATCATAATATAAATAAACATCAGCTCAAGTTGCTATACCTCATATCACCATAATCCGAGAGTAAATTAACAAAACTAGGATCATATGAGGAGAAATTGCCTCAACGGCTTCTATCGATTATCTGACTTTTAAACTAACCAAGTATAGGTTACTATTTCGTTAACATTACCGAACCATAAACAGTTGACAATATGATGAATAAAGACTGAAGGCTCGAGATAAAAGCTAACTTTTTTCAAGCAGTAATCACCTGCAGGTCAAACTTGTAAACGATTCAAAAGAAAAAAGCAATCTAAGAATGTGACAATGATATTTTTAACTTATAATGAAATATATAAAAAAAACTGAAAATGTACGATTATGGAAATCTTAAGATACATTCATGGATGCTTACAAATATAGAGTCTTGGTCGACCAATCTCCAATGGCATACGTGTATTCCTTAATATAGTTAGTCCAAACAACCATTATCTCGTTCAACAGACATGAGTTTATTTGCAAAGAATTTTCCCTATTGTTGATTCGCAAGACTTCAGTTTATCACTAGATCTCTGGTTTCAGTACCTCAGTGGATAACATTTTCAGCTGGAGAAGTTTTGAAAATCAGGAGGGGAAGTAGGGGATTATTTCGTTGTAGTTTAAGACTCTTCAACAGTACTTATAACATCACAATGAATGGAACCAGGGGAGTTCAAATATTGAAGTGAAAATATAATTAGTTCAGACTATTGAACGACATCCAGTAGCTAACATATCCAACTTTAAATTCATTTTTTGTTTATTTCTAGATCTATTTCATAGCCGAATTCCATTAGTCAACAGCAAAAGATAAATTTAAACGATGCATGGAATGAGAGAAGAACTAATTGTACATAAAAATCTTACACTCTAAATAATCACAATGACCAACCATTGACGAAATATGTCTATTCATGAACTTAAAGTAGGTTTGATGATCGGTCAACGAATATCATACACAACTGACGTGAAGAGAAAACCGTTAGATTTTATAATAAATCTATCCCAATTAGTGTTATACTGAGTAAATCCCAAATTGAATAAATAAAAATGAATGGTGAATGTCGTACTTAATGCGCATCACTCGAATATCACACTGAATTAAGAATAAACACAAGTGATATACTAAGTAAATACTCCATCAAATTGAAACTATGGCTTCATGTTTTATCCAGTCATAACATCTGCATCTTTTTCTAGCTAAATATGTTATAGATAGTCTTTTGAACTAGTTTTCCCTTTCCCTCTCGGTTGTTTTCTGAACAAAAAAATGCACGATTTGATATGATATGAAATTTAACTATTATGGGATACTGTTGAATTACTTATTATTGAGTAAATGTATCAAACATTCTGACTACTTTGGATTTCATTAGTTATCTAAATGACTTCAGAGTGTAGCGACCTACTTTTATCAAGAGAACACGATTGGTTTATTGGAAACAATTATTATTATAACCAATTGTACCAGTGATTGTTATACTGTATTTGTTTGTTTCACTGCACTAAAGACATTCTTCCTTCTGTTGATTGTGATTTTGCACGCACTTACGTTTGCTCAGTGATTCTGCTTGTACTCTTTTGGCACAATCTTGGTATTCTTTCTATACCACGGGATCACCAACAAATATATATCGCTACAACTTCTAATCGCCTTCTGACATCTGGTAAGCAACCTTCTTGTAGTGGTGATCATAGTCAACCGCGACTCGACCCCACGCTACAAGAGGTTAATTTCAACATAATCTTAACATCTAGTCGTTTCTCGATTGTATATGTCACAGACTGATCTTATTCGAGGTGCTGTAGTAAACGAGACCAAAATTGTGAACAATTAAACCTAAATGAAAACAAAATCTCATAATCACCTAATGAAATCTGAGAACCAAACAGTAAATATTTCATTTGCAAAATATCAGTCAATCATCTCAGACTTAATTGTTCTTTCATTTCCACAACAATCAATGTTTGTTCTCGTTCTGTTTTCTTTGATCTTCTTAAACTTCTGCTGCCAGATATTCCACCTTCGATTGATGATACATACTACTTATATCTATCAATATCAGTAGAACACATCATCGTACCAATGAAAACCTAATAGGACTGAACAATTTTTTCGTCATAATTATTAGTTTAGTTCCATTTAAGAAAAATATAGGTTATGTGTACAACCTTTACTATCAGTGAATAGCAACCATCGACTACGAATTCCTCTTCTGGTTATCAGTAAATAGGTATTTTTTGGTTAACATGTATTTAGCGAGTTAGTTTTCCATGGGATTGAGTCGCTAACCCTAGACCTAACCCTCCTCCTTTATTCGGGCTTCGGACTGTCAATAGCTCCAGAGGGGCTCCAAGTGGAGTTAGTAACTAGACAATAAGATTGTAATCATCTGAAATTTGAACTAACTGAGAATATGCAAAGAATTTCATAGGCACAGTTGTGTTTTTTTTTCAATTAAACATTCGAATTTATTCGTTCAAATAAACAAAACAGAAAAGTTTATATTCACTTGGTGTTGCTTTACTTGTATGTTCCCATGCAGGTATATCCGGCTGACGAGTCCCGAATAGAATCAATCACTCATCCTGGATTCTACTACTAACCACTATCCATCTTTGCTTAGAAAACCATATGCTTGATAAGTAAAGAAAGAAAGAAAAACAAGAAGAAGAAAACTACATTTAAATAACTGAAATTAAAAACTGAATATCGAATTATCTAATCACAAAGATAAACAAGGTAAGGTGATGGAGTTTAAACATGAATGATGAATCATTCATAACTGGAATTACGGACAACTTTGTTGGTAAAAAACAAACAAACGTGAGATTCAAATGGAAATTCTTTTTCCTAAGTAATAGAACAAAGAGATATCAAGAAAATATTTTTATATGTCAGTAGAACTATGTATCGATCTTATTATAAACTTGACATTTTCAATAATATAAATAGTAATACTAGTGTGGTGTATGCTACTTATATTGATATAAGTAGTATATAATGTCAATCAAGAATAGAATGCTCTTTTTAAGATGGTAAAGGGAACTATGTGTACACTACTTATATTGATATAAGTAGTATATAATGTCAATCAAGAATAGAATGTTTGACAGTAGAAGGTTGAGAAGATTGAAGAGGAAAGAAGAGGGAACAGAAATTCATTGGTATGAAAATGCAGGAATCATCAAGTCTAAGACAATGATTAATGAACATTTTGCAAATGAAGTATTGAAGTATGGTTTTTCTATTTTATCAAGTAACTCTGTAATTTTGTGACAAATATGATCGATTGTCCTCGGCTGTGTCCTCGTTTACCACAGCAGTAGTAGTAATAGTTTGGTGAATACTACTTATGTTGATAGATATCAGTAGTAAGATGATGATGATAGTTCGATAATGCAAAGGTGAATATGAGATCAGAGAAATGAAGAGATAATTTGTATTTCTCTACATTATCATGAATTTGTGCTTTGTTTCCTTCCGGTGATAATGACTACCATGGTGATGTATTATTTGTTCAGACTGATCATCCACGCTTGACAGTTTTCCGTTTTAGAGAGAAAAGTAAACAGCAACATCAAATTCTATATACATGATGACATTTTACTTTGAATAATAGTTTGATTGATAATGGAAATCTATGGAAAACACATAATACGAACACTAATGGTCTTATTTGGTTAGAATGAAGACTCAACAGTTAGATATGTTTTATAGTGACGAATTGAGATTAATTTGTTATGTTATGTGACTCTGATTCAGTAATGACATATACATTCTGATGACTAGTAAAATGACTGGCAAACATTGTCTCAACTAGACTGAGATATGATGATATTTAGAGGGAATTCTAAGAGTTTTAGTGAGAAGCCGTGACCAGTAGAGCTAATCCATGTTGGGTAGAGATAGATATCTACGCCAGTACAATGGAAGATGATTTTTCAATTTCGTGGATTGGTTGGGGTTAGACATTAACACCGTTGGATGCCAACTCAGTGGTCTAGAGATTGACCGTTCGCGCACGAGACTGGAGGTTCTGGGTCCAAATACCACCTGCGGGATCGTGGATGCGCACCGTCGGGGAGTTCCACAATAGGACCAAACGGCCATTTAGTGCTTACAGGTTTTCACTGGTGGTCTAACATCAATCGGTTCATAGTCTCAATCAAAAAGAAATGATAATGATTGATTGTAATGATGTCATTTTGAACTTGGGCAACCTAAAATACTTTCCTTCACTAATACTCCCGGCTCATAAATCATCGATACAAAAAATCTCTTACACATAAACTAAGATGTATTTAGTGGTCATTTTTTATGGTGTATTTACTTGTTTGAAAAAGAAAGCTTTTTATTAAGAATATCTACTCTAACAACAACTCCCAGATAAGGTTAACTGCCAGAGATTTAACTCAGGTTTCGCTATTATATTTGAACTGAAAAGTAAGTCCGGTAATAAATGTTCTGAAAGAAATTCAGTTTTAATCTTTTGCTTTCAACATGCAGTCATTACTGACAATAAAACAACTTCCCTAAACTCAGTTGAAAAGAGACGTTCGGTGTAGTCATCGAAGCCAAAAGTGAAATAGATAATTTAGACAGTAAGTTTTAAGTTGAGCAGACTAAACTCCACCTGGAGCCCCTCCGGGGGCTACGGTCGGTCGCAAGCCCGTATAAACGAGGAGGGTTGGGCATAGGGTTAGCGACCCCATCCTGTAGCAAACTAACTCGCTAAGAAAACGCTAGACTAAAGGATATCGTCCATTACGTGAATACAAAAGATTCAGGGTTTGTTTCCAGTAAACCAATCCACACAAAATATTGTGGTCAATAATTTTTTTTACTCTTTCTTCTGAAGTTCATCCTATATTTCGATCTTTCCTGAGTATATGCCTGAGTTGATATACGCCACAGTATAGATTGATCAATACAAAACTATCGAAATATTTTACAAAATATAACCCCCCAGTAATGAACGAGAACATCAGTGGGGGCATTCTATCCTTGACATCGTTATATACTACTTATGTCGATAAAGTAGCATACACCACACCCCTATGTAGCTTTAGGAATATATATTATACAAAGTAGAATCAAGAAAATGACATTGTTTTAATGCTATTTTGGTAATTCACTTAATTCTAACCGCCTACCAATAACTTTTGTTAAGTAGTAATGAGGTTAAACATTTTTTACTAATGAATGTTTACCAGTAGGAGAATTTGTAAAAAATTATTAAACACAAGTTAACTGAGTACTTGAGGATTGTATACCAGTAGTGGGAAAAAGATATCATGTTCCATTTTTAACTAGGACAGTGTTAATATTCATGGTCAGATCAGAGCCAAATATCTATCATTTCATTATCACTTGACCCTGGGTCATTAACTTGTTTAGTGATTATAAATATGTGTAATGGCATTGGGCCATAACCTCACAATCCTCAAAGCTGAACATGAGACAACTGGGAAAATAGATATTCAACAATGAACTCGGAGAAAAACCCAACGATAGAGAAGGTGGAAACAATGAATTGAATTAATTCGAATTAATCGGGTGGCATGGCTCAGCCTCGCAGTGATGGTCACTTTGTACAACTTACTTTTACTTATATTAAATTTGATGTTCTGTTCTCAGCCTGAATGCGTTCTCTATCATCTATTGGTAATCGCTGAGACAATATTAGTCAGTGCAAACAATGATGTGACATTGACGTAAGATATTATAGATTAGGCAGTTACATTATGACAAATCTACAATCTTAAGATTAGATCTTTATTATTAGAGCCATACTAATAACGAAGGAAGAAGCCCTGGGGGTGGATAGGACACACATTGAAGAAAGCATCCAACTGCGTCACAAGACAAGCCCTTACATGGAATCCTCAAGGCCAAAGGAGAAGTGGAAGATCAAGAAAACACATTACGCCGGGAAATGGAGATAGACATGAGAAAAATGAACAAGAATTGAATGGAACTAGAAAAGAAAGTGGAGGACAGAGTGGGTCGGAAAATGTTGGTGGGCGGCCTATGCTCTATTAGGAGTAACGCGTAAGTAAGTAAGTAAGTACTAATAACAAAGTAGACAATAATTCATACATGTATTCTTTTTTAATACTTTATACTTTCCTGTTTCAACATTCTTATTACCAACTTAGACAATAAACTTACAAATAACAAACTAAGTTGTTTCACCAACATGGAATAAACATCCGAAAATAAGGTTGATGTAATATGTTGTTTTCAGTTACTTAATGTACTTTAATCTAATTATATATTACAAATAAATGGATATATACAATGTGAACATATATGTGATAAGATGAAACGAAATTCAATATTTATCTTGTTTATATCATTCTACTCCATGGTAGCGGTTGATTTTGAAAACAACTTTAACAAGTTCATTCATTTCAATATTCAACAGTTCATACACCTACACAAATATACATAAAATAACATTATCAAGAAATGTACGAAAACATTAAATAATTAGTAAGGGTTTTTATTCCTATTTCTTGGTGAGACTACAATTTATGGACGATCTTTGAGCGACGCCAGAATAACCTTTAGAATGTCCACCTGATAACTAGTGTGGTGTGTGCTAATTATATTGACATAAGTAGTAGATGATGTTAGTCGTGAACAGATGGTCTGGAAGCAGAATGACAAGAGGATTGAACAGTAAAGAATAGAAACAGAATGCAATTTGTATGGAAATGCAAGAATAATGAAGTCTGAGTCATTACGAGACAATTGATGAGCATTTTGCAAATTACGTATTTACATGATGATTGTTAGATTTTATTAACAAATCCTGTAATTTTGTGTTAAATACATTCGATTGTTCCTCACTGGTGTTCTTGTTCACTACACTAGAACCAAATGAGGGTTATACATTAGTGTGTGGGAACTTGAACTATGATCTACATTTTATTATTAAGGCTTAGGAATGAGATTTAGGGTTTTCATTACAAACTAACATCAGCTATAATGCCAAAACTCTATTTAGCCAAATTATAGTCTCGCCCTATATCTCTAATATTCACTGTTATTTTCTACTCATTAACTATTCATTAATGAAACTGAAAATAATCACAGATCAAATTTATGACTTTGGTGATAGAGTATAGAATTATGGTCTACTATGTTATAACTACTTCTCTAATAATAGACCTAAACCTAAAATTGTAGATTTGTCATGATATGACTACCTCATATATAATATCTTACATGTATGTCAAATCGTTGTTTAGACTGACTCATCCTACTGTAATCATCACCGAAATATGATGGAATACACATTTAGACTGAGGATAGATCAATATATTTAATATGAATAAAAGACATAAGTTATACAAGAATGATTTCGCTTGCAAGGCTGAACCATGCCGTCTGATGAATTGAATTGAATGTTCTCACGTTCTCCATTGTTAACATTCTCTTTGTGTCAATTGTCGAATAAAAATCTTCCCAGTAATTATATGCTTGGCTTTAAAGGTCGTGTGGTTATGGTCCGCTTCCACTACAAGAGCACAACTGTAATAGATATTAGTGTTCAAGAGTTTACTAAAATTAAGCGTAAATATTATAGTGATGATTTAAATAACTTCGAAGAGTGTAGAACAAAAATGAAATGACAAAAGTAATTTTCATTATCATGTTGTTAATACTTACATTACAATCGACATACGTACATCTTGATCTCATGTCATAATATCACTTAAAAGGACAACATTTTTGGTACATCAGTACAGGTTAGATATTAACACGTTGGATGCTAGTTCAGTAGTCTAGAGGTCAAGCGTCCGCCCGCGAGATCGAACGTCTTGTGTTTGAATCTGGATTGCATAGTCGCAAATGTGCACGTCTGAGGAGCCTCACGCCGAGACGAAACAGTCGTCCAGTGATGCTTTCAATATTCGTCTAATATTGGTCGATTTTTTATCACAATCAGATAATTTTGGCATAATTTAGGAATGTTTCCAATAAACGAATATAGAACATAAGTTCCAAACTCTTTAGAATAAATTTAATAGTAGAGATCATGAGTCAATTGAAGGTAGATCATCATGGATAACCGGGAAGTGCTGGATGGAGGTTTTGCCATACTGTGGGACTCCTCAGAAGTGCACATCCACGATACCGCCTCGCGAAATTCCAATTCAGGATCTATTATTCTCGCGCGCGAACGCTTAACCTCTAAACCACTGAACCGGTTGGCATCCAATGGTGAAAATGTCTAACTTCAACTAATCCACCAAATTAAGCGACACATCCACCATTGTCTTCAGTAAGTTACTATCTCATGACAGACCTGGTTGAACTCCACTGATCACTGCTTCTCATTAGAACTCCAGGAAATACCTTTTGAAACCAGTTACTAGTGGATATATGTTGATTCATATCAGAAGCGATGAACCGGTCGTCCAGTACTTCCAGGTTTTCCATGATAGTTTAGCTTCAATTGACTTATGATCTTAACTATTAAAATATTTTTATCATAAATTCACTTTTAAAAGTTGTCAAATGTAATTGAAATATTCTCATCCTATTTTCACATTCCTCTCTTTCTTAAGAGTAAACCATATTAGAAACCGCATCATCTCATCACATTTTATCATAGAGTAAATATATCCATATTGATCCCATCTATAATGGAAGTCTCATTAGTTCGCAACTAACAAAAATAATCAATCAATACTTCCATTATGTTTATTTGTTCAATAGATTTATATAAATAATGACCTAATATCCTATACATATATTGATTTATTTAAGGTTAACCTGAAGTTAACCACTAAACAATCAATACAGATCAAATGAAATTTAACCAGAACATTGATGTTGTTTTAATATGAATAAATGAAGTTTAATAATAATAGTTGAATATAGAGTTGTCAAATGAAGATAACTGGTGTAATATCAGCTTATGCATCGGTAGGTCTCAATATACACAGACAGGGTAAAAAGAAAGGTCTTCAAATTTATTATAGAGAACACTAACTGAATCAAAATTCTTTGAGAAACTCCGGAAGATGCGGAAAGTTTCATGTATCTAGGTAGCATCATCGATGAAGAAGGAGGATTGGATGCAGATGTAAAGGCGAGGATCGGCAAAGTAAGGATAGAATTCCTACAATTGAAGGACATATAGAACTCAAAATGACCGTCAACTAATATCAAAATCAAAATCTTTAATACGAATCTTAAGGCAGTTTTACTCTACGCAACTGAAACATGAAGAACTACCACAATCGTCATCAAAAATGTTCAAGTATTTATAAATAATTTTCTACCCAAGGTACTCAATATCCGTTGACCTAATACCATCAACAACAACCTACTCTGCGAAAGAACAAGCCAACACTCAGATGAGGAGGAAATTAGGAGAAGGTTGGAAACAACTGGAAAGGACTGTCCAGGACAGGGTTAGATGAAGAATGCTGACTATTGGCCTCCACTCCTCCACGAGGGGTGACAGGCATGAGTAATTGAGCTGTGGATACCCGGAAACTATTCAATACCTAATAAGTGTCTTGTATCCAGAAGTTCCGGCTATTTTCTCATTTATTTAGTCAGTAGGCGTTGCATTTTAGAAATTAGTTTTCACTGAAGATTTAATTCCAATTTTTAAATTGTACTACTCTGATATTTTTCACCTGACATGTTGGATTGAGCTACACTATCTTGTTTATAACAGATAGTTGCTGATAACTGAAAACCCTTGAAATGAAATATTTATCAAAACTTACACGGATATTTAGCACGCACCTCCTAAATGAACAATAAAATAACCTAAAATTTTGAATACATCACATAGATATGTGATTACTCCATTTCAACCAACTCATTAGATGAAAAACAACCTTTCACGAAGAGATTTACTTACTTACTTACACCTGTTACTCCAAATGAAGCATAGGCCACCAACCAGCATTCTCCAACCCACTCTGTCCTCCGCCTTCTTTTCTAGTTCCATCCAATTCTTGTTCATTTTTCTCATGTCTGTTTCCATTTCTCAGCGTAATGTGTTTTTTGGTCTTTCTCTTCTCCTTTGGCCTTCAGGATTCCATATGAGAGCTTGTCTTGTGATGCAGTTTGATGCTTTCCTCAATGTATGTTCTATCCACTTCCGGCACTTCTTCCTGATTTCTTCCTCCACTGGAATCTGGTTTGTTCTCTCCCACAATAGGTTGTTGCTAATAGTGTCTAGTCAACGAATCCGAAGTATTTTGCGTAGACAACTGTTAATAAACACCTGTATCTTCTGGATAATGGCTTTCGTAGTTCTCTAAGTTTCTGTCCTATACAGTAGAACTGTCTTAACATTTATATTGAAAATTCTGACTTTGGTGTTAGTTGAGTTCCATATGATCTTCAACTGCAGATATGCTGCTGTTGTTTTGGCAGTCCGCGCCATCATGAAAAGATTTATTAGATATAAATTAGAACAGTAGGTAAAAAGATGTGCATTTATTATGTATAATTGGATTTTCATGACAAAGTTAAAGTAATAAACAATGACAATTCAAATATCAGTGAACTGTTAATAACATACTAATTTTTATAATGATATCACATTATGGGAAAGACACCGAGATATCAAGTATGTGAGGAGTATATAATAATAGATCTTAGCATTACCAAATCTTCAGCAGATGTTAATCTTTGCCATTTACCTTTCAGTAAATGATCAATAAAATTGAGAGGCAAGTCAAACAAAACATGATGACATAACAACATCATTCATCTGAATGACATGGCTCAAAATCGTTTGCAATGGCGCAGGTATATCCATTCTTGGTGTTCTCCTAAATTCTAATCTAAATTCATGTCCCCTTTTCTTCTCTTTTAAAATTTATTTCGCTGGATTATACTCTTTAAATAACATCTTCAAACCCTAATCTTTCCGATTACTGCTTATACTCTTACTACCTCTACCACTACGGGATTTGAATTGACAACTGCTTCTGTGTTCTAATATGATATGGCGACCCGAACTGATGTAAATACGTACGAAGTTCCATGTTGTTGACTGACTGACTGACTGATCTCAAATTCTGTAGTATAAGTTAGCTAATAACATAATAAACAATGATAATTTGGTCATTTGATTAAGAAAACATATATAATAAATAAAGTGAAACAAACGCCATTCTGAATGTAGAAAAATATTTTCAATGACTCATTAATAAAACACCGTATAGCCTGAAAATCTTTAGTTATTTTGTGATATTTACTACTGATATCGATAGCTATAAGTAGTACATATCATCACACAAAAATGAAATACCTGTCGGCAGAAGGTTAAAAAGATTAAAGAAAACAGAATGAGAGTAGAGAATAATTATTGTTGAAACGAAAGAACAGCGAAGTTTGAGACGATTGATTGATATTGTGCAAATCAAGTATCCAATATATAGTTCTCAGATTATATTAAGTGATTCTGTAAACGGTATCCATGATATTCATATAATTACATTTGTCTTATCAACTATGATTAAAACATTTTAAACCTTAGATACTGAATAAACGCTTGTATACATAGATACATAGATATATTCACACAATAAACATCAAAATAGACAATCATATAACTTGGCAACTGAATGTTGTGTTTATTTGTTTAGTATCCATACTATTGTTAACACACATTTCAAGAGTATAAAACTGAAAATGTCCAAATTCTAGGCTGAAGATAATTTTCTTATTAAATTCTTACATTATAACATCGTTCCGGATATTCACTGTGCTCAATAAGCTTGAAGGTCTGATGAACTTCTAAAGATATATATATATATCAACTACATAATCTGTGGTAACCATGGTAATGCAAATATAGTTTGTGATACCAATTTATTTATTAAAAATATACGAAACAATCTACAAATTGTATGTATATGTTTGGTTAAGGTGGGAAATTAATGAATAATGATATAATAGCAGTAATATGTATGAAACAGTTACATTTTATAATTAATCAAAAGAAAGACTCAAGTCATTAGTAATGTCAGTTAATTACTTCATTTGGTATTGTTTTATTTGTATCTTCCCATTGTTATTTAGAACTGCAATTGATCAGTCTCTTATTATTGGCATATGTGCATATTGTGAGTATTGCATCGATATGCCATTAATTCACAAGTATTATATGCAAAGATAAATAGTGGCTAGTAGTGGAATCCAGTTTGATGCGCGTCTCATCCTACTTGGGACTCGTCAGCTGAATGTGCCTGCATCCCAGAGTTGATGTTCACTATGAGACTCCAACACAGTACCATTCGCTTCAAACGCCATCGCTTTATCCATTCAGCTACTGAGTCCTGATAGCCACTCGCTTGTGCAATTGGGTGAATTTAAATTCACTTTGTATTGTATTTGCTTGTATCTTGTTATTGAGGTTTAAGACTGTAATTGATCAGTGTGTTATTAGCATATGTGCATACTGTGCGTATGCCTCGATATTGCCTTAATTCACAAGCTTTCTTTTGAACAAAGATGGATAGTGACTTACAAAAGAAAAAAACATTGCTTTGTATGAAATATATTAATGAACTTATTAAATGATTACTCTTCGTGGTGTCCAATTAATCTTAATATTTAAACTCCACCTGAAGCCCCCTCTGGGGCTACTGCCAGTCGCAATCCCGGATGAAAAAGGTGTATTGGAGATGGGGTTAGCGACCCTAGCCCGTAGAAAACTAACTCGCTAAAAAAACGCTAACCTCAAAACATAATTCAATCTACCTTTATGGCGCTTAACAATTTATGTTATTGAAAAAGCAGTCTTAATAGATATTCCGACAAGACTATAATTTATGGACCATTAACACTGTTGTTGCCGGCTCAGTGGTTAAGTGCTCGCGCGCAAAATCTAGCAGGTCCTGGGTTCGAATCTCGCAGGGAGCGAGGTCGTGGATGCGTACTGCTGATGAGTCCTGCAACAGGACGAAACAGCTTTTCAGTGCTTCCAGGTTTTCCACGGTGGTCTGGCTTCAACTGACTCATGATGTTAACCATTGAAAAGATACGTAATAATTGACTATTTTACTCAAGGTCAATCTGTCCCCATATATTCTTTATCTAGGCTATCTTCTCTCCTAATAATATAATAATTTCTAAATCTGTTAACCTTCATAATATAATCAACACTCTTTACTTTTCTTTTTTTTGCACAAATCATGAAAAACAATTCATGCTACTTATATTATGTCAAAAAACTTCATATTGCCATCACAACCAGTTGATTAACAACTGAGGTGTTATAGTCCCCAAATGCCTTAGTATGGTAGAGGGTGGGAAAAGTTGTCTACTGTATTGTTTTCGAAATTAAGAGGACGAAAAGCGAATTCCGGTGCTATAACCTAGTTTGTGGACACGGAGGATCCACCTAGGAGAGTTGGAAAACACTGATTCCAAACCAATGGTGCATATGGACTCCAGAATCCTAAAGGAACAAAAGGTGTATGAACCAATCATTGATCACCGACTACCATGGAACTACATCTTCTGACGTCGCTCCACTGTCGTGTGAATCTGACTTTTAGGTCAAAAACTCCAGATGTGGCCCCCTAACAAAACCACCTGCTTCGGTTTGGGCACCCGAGATACATGGCAGCCCACACACAAATCGAACGATTTATGTGGTACATATCTATTTGGTGCCACCTTGTACCAATGTTTATGTGTTTAAATAAGTAAATAAATAAGAGTTATTATATTAGAATTTTAGAAACTTCTAAACGAATTCTAAAGGAACGTCATTGCTTCAAAATAGATCATTACATAGTTGAACGATTAAATCTCATTGTTTGAGAAATACGTTATAACAATAATCGTTAGGAAAAAACTAATAAGTACTGAAGGATAAACAATATGGTATAACACAAATGATTAGGTTGTAATCTGCTGTTCGGTCTGGCTAGTATTCTTCGAACATTTGGCAGATACAATTATCCCAAATGGAACGACTTAGATTGAATAAATATATACTGCCTAAAATGAGACCCGAAGATCATGAGTTAAAGTCCTATTGGGGTCACGGGTACACACTGATGATGTGTTCCATACAAGATGAAATAACTTCCGAGCGCTCCTTGTTTTCAGTGGCACTTCAATTGTGATCGATCTGTGAAAATAAAACCTACAGATATTATTCGACCTCTCAGTTTATGAAAAATTAGCACTGAGGAAAATTCCACAAAATGTTGAGAAGGTTGTTGAATTTCATTGATACCATGAACCGATCAATCTTAAACTACCATTGAAAACCCGGAAGCCTTGAATAATCATTTCGTCCTAGTACAGGACTTCTCAGAAGTGTTCATCCACGATCCCCAATTCAGGAATCAAACTCAACACTTTCGGTCTTGCGCGCTAACGCTTAATAAATAGACGACTAAGTCGGCATTCAACAGTATTAATGTCTAACTTCAATCAATCCACACTACTGTGCTATCATCTTCCATTGTCTTCGATAGGTGACTGCTTCACACCAGACACAATTTAACTTCACTGACCACAGCTTCAGACTAGCATCCCGGAAATTGACTGTCAAACCTAATCCCTAATGAACACATAACTGAACATCCTAGAGCTTGTGGATACACACTACTGAAGATCCTCATACTAAGATGATATGATTATCCAGTACGTTTAGGTTTTAAATAATGATCTAATAATGAATCAGTTATGCATGATTTTAATAAAAGAAAAATCTATCCCCACACACATAAACCTACACATTTTTATAACCCAGTGCCACATCGATACATTCAGTTGTTGTTTTTATTATTATTTCAGAATAGACAAAATAAGTGGGAATAAAAATGTAACTAATTTTTTTATATAAACTAGTCTAGGAAACTGAATAACTAACCTTGACATTTTCATTTTGTATGTTTACAAAATCTTAAGATTTAGTTTCATTTTCGTATTGTTTACTTAAATCTTCCTATTGATAATTAGGAATGCACTTGATCTGTCTATTATCATTATTATTATTATCAGAAGGGGTTTGTGGAGATTTTAGAAATTTCGCAGATTGAAATCATGAGTCAATTGAAGTTAGACCATCATGGACAAACTAGAAGCACTGGACGGCCGTTTCGTTCTAGTATGGGATTCCTCAGTGGCAGTGCGCATCCACGATCCCATACCCTCGAGATTCGAACCCAGGACCTATCAGTTTGGCACCAAGAGCCTAACCAACTAGACCACAACCAGGTCTGTTGTGAGATATCACCTCACTGAAGACAATGGTGTACGATGGCGCAACTTCGTGGATTGGTTGTAGTTGGGCATTAACACCACTGGATGACGGCTCGGTGGTCTATTGGTTAAGAGCTTGGCACGAGATTGATGGGTCCCGGGTTCGGGTCTCGCGGTTGGCGGGGTCGTGGATGCGCACTGTTGAGGAGTCCCATACTAGGACGAAACGGCCGTCTAGTGCTTCTAGGTCTTCCATGGTGGCCTAGCTTCAATTGACTCATGATTTCAATCTGTGATATTATTATTATTGGCATATCTGCATATTGTGAGTATTGCATCGATATGCCATTAATTCACAAGTATTATATGCATAGATAGATAGTGGCTAGCAGTGGGATCCTGTTTGACGCGCGTTTCATCCTATTTGCAACTCGTCAGCTGAATGTGCCTGCATCCTAGAGTTGATGTTCACTACGGGATGGACTCGAACCCAGTACCATTCGCTTCAAACGCCATTGCATTATCTACTTAACTACTGAGTTCTGATAGCCACATGCTTGTACAATGAAGTTTATATTCACTTGATGTTGTTTACTTGAATCTTCCGATTGATGTTTAGGACTGAAATTGATCATTCTGTTCTTATTATTAGCATATGTACATACTGTTCGTATTGCTTCGATATGGTCTTAATTCACAAGTATTCTTAACAAAGATGGATGGTGACTAATAGTAGAATCCAAGAAACGCGTTTCATCCTAATTCTAAAAACTCTGTTAAATGGACTAATATAATGGTTTGAAAATCACTTGATCATTTTAAGAATTGTTTAAGCCTATCCCTATACAACATTTGCTCCAGTCTCTATCTCTCTCTCTCTGTTTTGTAAATTTACATTCATTATTTTCTTGTTTGAATATATAAATATTGGTACAAAGGAAAACCGAATACATATGCGTCACACAAGTCGCTTGATTTGTGAGTAAGCTAGGATAATTCCCGAGTGCCCAGATTGAGCGGCCACACCCGGAGCCTTCGACTCCATTTGTTCCCTCAGGATCATGGGACTCATGTATATCATTTGTTTGGAATGAGGATTTTCCAACTCCCCTAGGTGAATCCTCCGTTTCCACCAACCCGATTAAAGCACCGGACATTTGCTATTCATCCTGTCAACTTCGTAGAGAACACCTCTATCTCGAGGAGGTAGTGAGCAGGACTTCTCTGACAGTAGCCATGTGAGAGCATATTGGAGAGGGAGAGCTGATTCTCCTCACCCTCGGCCGTTGTGCATTTGGAGGCACTACAAAAATAATCAATGTTCCGGAACTTTTCATGATATATGCCACTTATTTATAGCATTTAAACGATCTTTATTGAGAGTTGATTCATATCATTAATACATCAAGTTTTCATTAATATCTTGTAGTGAACTACTTTAATCAAGAGAACGCGATTATGTAATGGAAACAATTATTATTATAACCAATTGTACCAGGGATTGTTTTACCGTACTTGTTTGTTTAACTGTACCAAAATACATACATTCTTCCGTTGATTGTGACCTTGCACGAATTCGATTACGCTCAGTAACCACACTTGTAACCTGGCACGATCTCGGTATTCTTTCGATACCACGAGATCGCCAACAACTAAATCTCGACTACAGCCATCAAGTGCCTTCTGGTATTTGGCTTACGGTGGATCTTATCGGTTAACTGGCACGTAGTCTTCCTATAGTGATGATCATAGTCCACCGCGACTCGAGGCCACACTACAATCTAACCAACAACGTTTAGATAAAGATATCGCTACAAACAATACTAAGTTAGATTTTGAATGAATCGTCTTATTATGGTCATCGTCAAATTATGTCTATTAAAATGTTTGATTCTAAAACCTGTTGAATAGTAACAAGAACAACCTGCTCCCGTATATTCTCACTGTTACTCATGTCCTCCTGTACAGTTTACAACTTTACATCATGGAATGAAATCAGTAAAAGTTCATTTACAACTAATATCAATTCTCATAATTGTAGACTGTTTGCAGTTAACAATAAAGAATCATTAATATAGACTGTGAATTCATTTCATTCGACAAATATTGTCATTCCTCAGTGGCTTCAATTTATCAACCGATCAAGTTCCATACAATTGTTACAATAATAAAACAAACCGGTTTCGTTCACAGTTCTATACATTATTATTATTCGAATATACTAAAAACTTGTAATTGTAAAGTAATATTGAGATTATCCATTCAGGATAAACATTTTCCAATTCAGATCAACTAGTCTCAGTGTTCTATTTCACATGACAAGCCCTCATACGGAATCCTCATGGCCAAAGGAAAAGAGGAAGGCCAAAGAACACATTACGTCGGGAAATAGAGATTAATTACGTACTTACTTACGACTGTTACTCCTAATGGAGCATAGGCCACCGACCAGCATTCTCCAACCCACTCTGTCCTCCGCCTTCTTAATTAGTTCCATCCAATTCTTGTTCATTTTTCTCATATCTATCTCCATTTCTCGGCGTAATGTGTTCTTCGGTCTTTCTATTCTCCTTTGACCTTCAGGATTCCATGTGAGGACTTGTCTCGTGACACAGTTGCGTGCTTTCATCAATGTGTGTCCTATCCACTTCCAGCGATTCTTCCTGATTTCTTCCTCCGTCGGAATCTGGTTTGTTCTCTCCCACAATAGGTTGTTGCTAATAGTGCCTAGTCAAAGAATCCGAAGTATTTTGCGTAGACAACTGTTAATAAACACCTGTATCTTCTGGATAATGGCTTTCGTAGTTCTCCAGGTTTCCGCCCCCATACAGTAGAACTGTTTTGACATTTGTATTGAAAATCCTGACCTTGGTGTTGGTTAACAGTTGCTTTGAGTTACAGATGTTCCTCAGTTGCAAATATGTTGCTCTTGCTTTACAGATCCACACTTTCACATCTTCATCAGATCCACCATGTTCATCAATGATGCTGCCCAAATACGTAAATGTTTTTACATCTTCCAAATCTTCTCCGTCAATTGTGATTGGATTGGTGCATGCTGTGTTGTATCGGCGAATCCTGATTTTCTCTTTGTGTATATTGTGATCTACTGCTGCTGAGGCTGCTGCTACACTGGTCGTCTTCTCCTGCATTTGTTGTTGCGACTGCGATAGAAGAAACAGATCATCTGCGAAGTCTAGATCGTACAACTGCATCCTAGATGTCCATTGTATCCCGTGCTTCCCTTCAGATGTTGATGTCTTCATGATCCATTTGATCACCAGGAGAAAGAGAAAGGGTGAGAGTAAGCAACCTTGCCTGACATCGGTCTTCACTTCGAACGACTTTGTCAACTGTCCTCCATGCACGATTTTGCAGTACAATCCATCATATGAATTTTGTATGATAGTGACTACCTTCTGAGGTACGCTGTAGTGTCGAAGAAGCTTCCATAGTGTTGTTTTGTCCACGCTGTCAAATGCTTTTTCGTAGTCAATGAAGTTGATGTAGAGTGATGAATTCCATTCAATTGATTGTTCCACAATGATCCATAGAGTTGCGATTTGGTCTGTACACGATCTATCCTTACGGAGTTGGGCGTCTACGCAGTCCTTCATCCTGTTTAACAATACCATGTTGAAGACTTTTCCCGGTATTGAGAGAAGAGTGATGCCCCTGTAGTTACCACAGTTGCTGAGATCGCCTTTCTTTGGTATTTTGACCAGAAGTTCTTCTTTCCAGTCTGTTGGTCCTTGTTCCTCATCCCAAATCTTATTGACGAGAATGTGGAGTATCCTTGCAGTGGCCGCTACGTCTATCTTCAGTGCCTCTGCTAGAATTGTGTCTGGTCCTGCTGCTTTGCCACACTTGATTTGTCTGATGGCCATGCTGATTTTTTCAACTGTTGGTGGAACAACATTGATTGAGAGGTCCGTGTGTGGTGCTTCGATACTGGGTGGATTCAGTGTGGCTGGTCGATTCAAGAGTTCCTTGAAGTGTTCTACTCACCTGTTTCGTTGTTCATCAATGTTGGTGATTGCCTCGCCTTCCTTGCTTTTCACTGGTCGTTCTGGCTCACGGTGATTTCCAGAGACTTTCTTTGTCGTGTCATACAGTTGACACATGTTTCCTTCTCTTGCAGCCCTTTCCGCCGTCGTTGCCAAATCTTCCAAATATTTACGTTTGTCAGTTCTGATGCTCCTCTTCACTTGCTTGTTTACTTGTGTATTCAGCTTGTGCCTTGGCTTTTTCTGCTATTGTTCGGCTGGTATTTATTGCTGCTTTCTTGTTCCTCCTTTCTTGAGTCTTATCAAGTGTATCAGCAGTGATCCATTCTTTGTGATGGTGCTTCTTGTGACCCAGGACCTCATGACATGTTGAATTGATCGCCTCTTTGATCCCCTTTCAGTCGCTCTCCACAGTAGTTCCTTCTCCATTGAGTAGATCATGAAAGGCCTGGAACTTGTTGCTGAGGACTATCTTGAATTTGTTGAGTTTGTTAGTATTCTGAAGAAAGGCCATATTGAACTTTTGTGATATTGTCCGCCCCATTGTTCAGTGCTTCTTGAGTTCCAATTTCATCTTGGCGACCAGCAAGTGATGATCTGATGCTATATCAGCTCCTCTCTTGGTTCTCACGTCCTTCTCGACTTTGAGTATGCAGATGATATTGTCTTACTTTGCGATATTGCCCAAGCCATGTAATCCGCACTTAATCAGTTGGCAATCAGTGTCCGTAGGTATGGTATGTGCTTTGCACCTTCAACGTGTAAAGTACTTCTACAAGACTGGCAGGATCCTAATCCTGTACTCACCCTGGATGGTGAGCAGATAGAAGTAGTCGAGAAGTTCGTGTATCTAGGTATCTGCATAAGTGCTGGTGGTGGCGTGAGTGATGAGATCAATTCACGTATAATGAAAGCCAGAGCGGCTTATGCCAATCTGGGCCACCTTTGGCGCCTTCGTGATGTTAGTCTGGCTGTAAAAGGTCGGGTCTACAACGCGTCGGTGAGAGTATTTCTGCTCTATGCTTGTGAAACCTGACCTCTTCGAGTTGAGAACGTTAGAAGACTTTCTGTGTTCGATCATCGTTGTCTCCGAAGGATTGCTGACATCCAGTAGCAACACCATGTTAGTAATGCAGAGGTTCGGCATTGTGTGTTCGGGCACAGAGATGATAATTCAATTGGTGTCACTATCTTGAAACACCGACTTCGGTGGATTGGACATGTTCTACGATTGTCGTCCCGGAGAATTTCACGTCGTGCATTATTTGACGACTCTGGGACTGGTTGGAAGAAGCGGAGAGGTGGTCAGTACATGACATGGTGTCGTGGTAAGAAAGAAAGCTGCCAAGGACTGGATTGTGTTGGTCCTTCACGACTCCCTGGCTGGAGTCCGAGAGATGGTGCAACATAGTGGCTAGAGACGTTATCAGATATGGCTCAGAATAGAAGCCAGTGGCGATCCTGCTGTAACCTTCTTTTACTTTCTTCATGAAAAGTGGTTGTGTCTTCCTTAACTGAAAGATTTCTTCTGATTGTACCTTTCCGTTCCCTCATTATTACTACACTACCTTTCACCAATATCTTCGTTATTGTTCTCTTTTTTTACGCTCCTTACCATTTTTTTCTTTTAATTCTCATTGTTTTGTGTAGCGCATATATATTGGCGCTCTCTTGTACCAATATTTATGTGTTCAAATAAATAAATAATAAATAAATGAAAAACTACTCAAAGTAAAATGTCATTATGTATATAGAATTTGATGTTGCTTTTTTACTTTTCTCTCTAAAACGGAACAGTCAAACATGGATGGTCAGTCTGAACAAATAATACATCACCATGGTAGTCATTACCACCGGAAGGAAACAAAACACAAATTCGTGATAATGTAGAGAAATACAAATTATCTCTTCATTTCACCTTTGCATTGTCGAACTATCATCATTATCATCTCACTACTGATATCTAGCAATATAAGTAGCATTCACCACACTATTACTACTGCTGTTGTAAACGAGGACACAAATGAGGACAATCGATCATATTCGTCATAAAATTACTTGATAAAATAGAAAGATCATACTTTAATACTTTATTTGCAAAATGTTCATTAATTGATGGGTAGTGGCTAGCAGTGGAATCCAGGACGCGCGTTTCGTTCTATTTGGGACTCGTCAGCTGGATGTACCTGCATCTCAGAGTTGATGTTCACTCTGGGACTCGAACCCAGTGCCATTCTCTCTAAACGCCATCGCGTCATCCACTCAGCTACTGAGTCCTAATAGCCACTTACTTGTGCAATTGGGTTCTGTCTTGATGTAACTATTCTAAGATTACTGCCAATCCCAAATCCTGTGTAAAGTATGAGGATTGAGCTTAAGGGTCAACATTTCCATCTCATAGATAATAACCTTACTAAAAATACAAAACAGTAACCAGTATTTATTCATAAACCAAATACATATGATCTATACATATATCAAAGATTTTTTATTTCATATGAACAAATATTACTGAAGATCACTGTACAATATATTCAGATGAGTTTGACCATCATCATCGTCGTCATCCGAATCATGCAAATCATCGTCATCATCATGATGGTTTTACATAGAATATCAATCAATTAGATAAGGATTTATGAGTTCGCCTATTATTATCATTACTTAGTACTTCTAATTCCATGGAAGTTTTTCGTCGTCTTTCTTTTAAATGCATCAACCGATGTTTAATATCTTTGAATGGTTGATAATCTCTATGATGATGATAATTTAAAACATTATTTGTCGTTTCTATGTGTTTTAAATCTTTATATTCAATTCTATGTTTATTATTCTCTTTAAATTTTGATGGATTCAAATCATTATTGTTACTATGACAACAATGATTCATTAATAATGGATCATCATTAATGATGAATTGTTTATTGATTGTATCGATTGGATATTGATTTTTTATTTTAATAAAAGATATTTTTGGCAAATTATTCTTTTTCAAATCATGATTAATACACATCGGGTTGTTTGTAGTACTTATTGTATTATCATATAGAGTTATATTTGGTTCAATGAATTTACATTGTATATAATATGGTTTATCTAATTGATAAAGTCTTGAATGTTTTTGTAATGAATATCTACGTGACATTCTATTCATAGGGGTAGTATTAGCATCAGTATTAGTAGTAGTAGTATTAGTAGTAATAGTAGTGCAATCATTTGGTAATACAGATGTACTAAAATGACGTAATGTTCTACCGTTCTTGGATGATATATTTACATTGGTTTCAATAGATATTCCATAAGTGGATTGTAATCGATCATGTGCTTCTGACCATGATAAACCATATAAATCTTCATGAAATAATGTAATACTATGCATGATATAATATTTAAGTTTTTTTGAAAGATTTAATGCCTTGTGTAATAAGAAATGAGAGAAATTAGATTTTCTAAAAGAGTTGGTATGAATTGGTTTCGAAGTAGATTCATCATCTAAATAAGATATTGTATGATGGCTATAATAGTTATGATCATCACCATCATCATCATCTGTTAGATCATGTATTGAATAATCTTTTCGTATTTCATTGAAATGATGACATAATTTCTTATTTTGTTGACTAGTTCTTGAAGATATTCTTGATTCGTTCATCATATTAGATCCTATTGAATAGTTTATTATCTATAATAGATATATATTGATACATTTCTGTTTAACTTCAATAGGATGTAACAAACAAACAAACAAACAAAAGTAATTGAGATATTTGCAAATGACCATAAACTTTAAGGGAAAATCATTCTTCTTTGTGATTGGTCAGTTTTGGACAACAACAACAACAACGAAAAAAAGAGGCATATTGAATAGACAACTATCCGAGAAGAAACATGATTGGTCAATTCAAAGCTTCGTATTTATGTTCAATATGTCAATAATTAATATTCAACACATGGTATTCTTTTAATAAATTGACTACATAACAATTAAATATTATCCCATTGTTTAATGTATTATCGTTTGTAATCTCTTTGTTGAACTTAATCTCAATGAGAATGTTGTTAAATGATTACACTTATCAGTATGAGGTTATGGAGATCATTAGGTTATTGATTGTTACCATGAACCGATTGATTTGTTAGACCACCCACCATTGAAAAGCTAGAAGCACAGGATGGCCGTTTCGTTCAATTGTGGAACTCCTCTATGATCCTGCACTGCTGAAGAGCCACATACTGAGACGAAACAACCATCTAGTGTTGCCAAGTTTTCAATGATGGTCTAAAATCAATCAGTTCATGATATCAATCAAATATTATACTTCTTCTAATTATTTATATTTTAATTATTCATAGAAATCTTTGAATGTTATCCACTTTGAATTTTTGAGTCATTGGAATTGAAATCAACAAAAAGAATTGTATCCCATGAAGCTGAACTTTGTGAAGTATGCTTTTTTTTAAAAAAAAATAATAGTTATTCACATATGAACAATACTTACTATTTAAATGGGAGGTTTTTGAAGATTAATTGAAATAGACGAGCATTACTGTTCTTATAACTGTTGGCCTGGTGTCGCTATGACGTAATGATACCACCAATAAGAGAACAGTAATTTATTGATTGGACCAATGATGCATAAAACCATACGAGCAGTCTTTATTGAAAATTATTCCTGTTGAGTCCAGAACACCAATTACAACCACTGTGATATGTATTTCAAGCATACTGGGTTTATATACCAATCAAACAGACCACATCATATCATAAAATAGGAAACATTTGTACAAGATCAAGCCAAAATATGTTTGTGAATGTGGGAGACTTTAATTAATAGACTGGGTATAACTCAAGAACGGTAAGTCGTATACTAATAGTCTACAGATTGAAATAAAGCTTATAATAGAAGGAATATAATCTGGTTACTGAACATGTGTATTGTATTAGTCCATAAATGGTTGCCAACAGTTACCATTCCTTATTCTCATCAGGATATAACGATTATCTTCGAGAATTATTGATAACTATATCATTTTCATATTCATAACATAGATTTACATTGCTGATAAGTGGTAAACTAGGATAAGAAACAGTGATCGATTTCTGTCTATTTTACAATGTCAATCTATAACAAAATGGAAATATTCTCCGGATTAATAAATTTTCATAAACCAATCAAATAAATTGAGATTTTGTTTAAAGATCATAGACTGATTTTTTATCAAACAAAATATTGGATATCAGTAAACACTGATTAACTGTTCCGTGATATTATATGATCTTATATTTATCCTTTTCCAGGGATGTTACTGCCAGTTTCATAGTATTTATTATCTAGAATACAACTGTTTAATCACTTACGCCTATGACTCCTCGTGGAGAAACATAGGCCACCCACCAGCACTCTCCATTCAACTCTGTCCTGGATAATCCTTTCTCATAGCTATTCCGTTCCAGCGATGTTACTGCCAGTTTCATAGTATTTATTATCTAGAATTTCTATTGCTTACCGTCAAGTAACTATCCAGTCATTAGTAGACAAAGATTAGGTATCGTCTGCTTTGTAAATATTTATTAATTATGACTCAAATATTGAATCAGATCATTTTAACACTGAAACACTTAATCAATTCCTAAATCTGCAAAATACATCAGTATGAGTGTAATGCCTTTTACTTGATAGAGTTTTGTTCTTAGAGATGGATGGCTTTGTCGTGCAGCTTTCGTCATTCTTCTGAACGACATCATCAGTACAAACTTTAAACTCGAGAAATTGAAAAATCTGAACACTTCACTTCTACTTGAATTTTGTACTGATGATATCGTTCAGAAGAACAATGAAAGCTCTATGATTAAACTATCCAGTTCAAAGAACAAAACACTATAGAAATCATCCACCTAAGCTACAAATCTTCTTCATCATCTTGTAGTTCCTTTTTATTGTTTATATTATAATAAGTGTCTATATCACCCAATTAAAATACGTGCGAAATCGAAGTTCACAAAACAAGGATTTGACTAAAAAGGCCGTCCATTATTGGAGAATATACAAAAATCAGTTATAAAACTCAACTCAACTCATCTGTGGCGTTTACCACATCTTTAAGTCTGAAATAAAGAGGTCTTCCTGCAATAGTGACATAAAGAATATTTACAACATACGATTGAACAAATGACAGCTCTTCTCTGTGTCTAAACATTATGACAGTTTATCAACAACAACAACAAAAAAACTGAACCAAGAGCAAACAATATGGGCCCAATTCTGGCCGACATATTTATGGGAAACCTGGGACAAAAGAAGCTCAAGCATGCAATCGATGGTACCACACTCTATTGCAGATATATTGATGACACATTCCTTGTCTGCATGAAATATGGAAACTGTTGTGTTTAAAAAAGGATTAAACGATTACATAAATTGTAAATAACTGTTACAAGGATTGAAGGAAAGTAATTATAACGATAAATACGATGAATGTTATAAGTATACGTAAATATTTTACACGATATAATTGTGTAATAACATACGCGTAGAAGTTGCTAGTAATACAACTGTCTACTTGCTTACGCCTATCACTCTCGTGGAGGAGTAAAGGCCACCCACTAGCACTCTCCATCCAACTCTATTGTGGACAATACTTTCTAGTTCTTTACAGTTGTTATTCATCCTTTTCATATCTGCTTCTATTTCTCAATGTAATATGCTCTTTGGCCTTCCTCTTTTCCGTTTCCCTTCAGGATTCCAAGTTAGGTCTTGTCTCATGATGCAGTTTGATAATTTGCGTAATGTATATCCTATCCATTTCTATCGTCTTTTCCTAATTTCCTCTTCAGCTGGAAGTAGGTTTTTTTCTATCACACAGATGTATGTTGCTGATGGTATACGGCCAGTAGATGTTGAGTACCTTGCGTAGACAACTAGACGCTAACCAGAAAAACAACTGTTTACTCAATAGTAATAAGTAGTATAAAACAATTCACAAAAGAGTCAAGGGGTAGTGAATAAGGACAGTGGACATAAAACAGGTTTAATAATAATATAAAGGCGACTCAATGAAAATAGAACCCCATTTACTGTTTAATTCACCCAAATAATCACTAGTGGCAAAACTCTAATTTATGGACGAGCCAATCAGAGGCATCTTAGAGACTTCCAGGTTACGGCGCCAACTGCAGTGCCTAGTGCTAACGTACGGTCGGTTCACAGAGAATTGTGTACAAAAAGTGATAATTGAACGGCTATAACAAATAAAACGGCGAGAATATAGTATGTGAACGAATCGATTAGGTATAAGATAATAGATCTCGGATTTTAACACGAAAGCCTTTCATGCCTTTGCCTAAATAAATTTCTGGCATTACAGCTCATGTCAGTTCGTGATGAAAACCCCATATATAATTCCTAACTACGGTAAATTATGATAATTATCGCTGACTGGATAATAAAAGCAAAAGTAACACTGGCTGCAGCCAGGTAATACAATATATACGGGTGTTTGGAGAGCGTACAGACTCCTACATAGGCTTGGTTATGTGCATCGTTTCGTTATCCATAAGTGGCATTTTGTGAACCGGACTGCACATAAACAATATTGGAACTATGTGGTCGAGGCTGAAAGAGTTTTTGAGACTCTATCATCACTCGAGATGACGACTATTCTGTAGCAATATGGATGATTTCCTCTATTGTATGCATTACGATTTTAGAACCTGTGAACCTCTTTCTAACCTTGACAAGTTTTTGAACCACGTATAAGTGTATCCACTTTATTTCCTTGGTTTTGTATAGTATATTTTTACTCTATACTGACTGTTTGCTGATTGGCTAATATTTCTCAAGGTCGCTTAAGATTCGTCCAAAGGTCGTCCATAAATTTGAGTCTCATCGCTATCTGAAAAGGAAATTAAGTTCAGACATCTGGGTAAAAAACTGGAATTATATGTAGCCGTAGTATTCTACACAAGCAGTCTGGAAGACCACATGATATCGTAGAAGCATTTTTAACAGAATTATTAAACGGATCACTACTAAGTCAGGACGATGTAGCGGGGCTGCAGAAACTAACAAGACTCATGACCCATTGTAAAGTGGCCTTGTCATAGATGGGACGAAATGCCGACCTGAATTGTTCGACTAACATAAACTTACTTACTTACGCCTGTTACTCCTAATGGAGCATAGACCACCGACCAGCATTCTCCAACCCACTCTGTCCTAGGCCTCCTTTTCTAATTCCATCCAATTCTTGTTCCTCTTTTTCATGTCTATTTTTATTTCTCGGCGTAATGTGTTCTTCGGTCTTTCTCTTCTCCTTTGGCCTTCAGGATTCCATGTGAGGACTTGTCTTGTGACACAGTTGGGTGCTTTCCTCAATGTGTGTCCTATCCACTTCCAGCGATTCTTTCTGATTTCTTCCTCCACTGGAATCTGGTTTGTTCTCTCCCACAATAGGTTGTTGCTAATAGTGCCTAGTCAAAGAATCCGAAGTATTTTGCGTAGACAACTGTTAATAAACACCTGTATCTTCTGTCGTGTCATACAGTTGACATATGTTTCCTTCCTTGCAGCCCTTTCCGCCGTCAATGCCAAATCTTGCACATAAAATTGGATTGTCAGCAGACATTGAAGAAATGTTCCTTCAGGTACGTCTTCCTGAAGAGGATGCAACAGCCTTCAGCTTTTTATGGCATCCTGATGGTAATCTTGACTCTCCCCCTGATGTCTATGGGTTGCAAGTACACCCTTTCGGGGCTACATCTTCACCGTTTTGTGCCACCAATAATATCCTTTGTAATTTGGAGCCATAAGGACCCAACATTATTTCGAGGAGGAGGAGAATGTTGGAGAATTCAAAGTTACAAAAAAAATTCTTTTTAAGTCAGAATCTAAACTTGGAATCTTCAAAAAAAGGGGGGAGGTGTTATAACCCAGTGAAGATTAAGTTATAGGTAACTTACGAAGACTGTTAGTAGACTAATATTCTATAAATATTCTTATTGTATAACAATTCAATAATTAGATTATGTATATTTATATTCCTCTTATTATAAGCTTTATTTTGAACTATAATTTATTATTATACGATTTACGGTTCTTAATCTATGTTCAGTCTATTAATTATTATCTCCCTCGTTCACAGCCACTTTTTGGCTCATTTGTGTACACATGTTATATTCTAATTTATGGTGTGTTGTGGTCTGTCCGGTTGATATATAAACCGAGTATGTTTGAAATAAACGATCTGCTCTGATTCGAAGCTGGTATTGTGTTCTGGACTCAAGTGGAAAGGCTCGTAGGACATAGGACCAATAAGGACGCTAGACTGCCCACACCGGTTGGACGTCATTGGTTGGCCTAGTGTGAAGATTCGTATAAGTCGTATCCGGATTGGTCGATAGGTCGCGTGATAGCAAACCCAGACATACCAATATCATAACAATTGGCAACGGGGATTTTGGCAACAAAATAATAATAATAACACAACAAGTGGTGACTCAGATTTTGGAAGTAAATTAGCTGTTATAATTGCCGGTGATTCTTGGAGCTAATATTATTGGCAGTAAAAAAAAATGTCGATTTCTTCAGAACAGTTGCAGTTAATATTACAGCAGATGTTAGCCTTTCAACAACAACAGAACCAGCAGATGTTGGCCTTGCAACAACAGCTATTTGAAACAGTTTTGAGCAGAATTTGCATTCAAGCAGAAAATAAATCTATTTATCATGCAGATAATGGTGCAGTAATGGACATTTCAGAAGCATATCCTGTGCAGGATTCAAATCCCTATATACCAGAAGGAAGACGTAATATTGGTAACGTGTCCAGCTCAGAGCAAGAAAATATTGTGCTAAATGCACATGAAGTTGTGACAATACCAGATGATCAGGAGCCAGATCCTGTAGATGATGCCCAGAGTCCAGAATTAAATGAAACACTACTGGTACTGTCTAGCTCTGGAAATAAACGTCAGCCCGAACAAAATTGTGGTCCACGTGCTATTAGTCGAGAAAGCTATGGGGACTTGTATTCAGAAAATAACTGGAGCGACACGATGAACCCAATTGTACCAGATGTTAATCAAAATCACCGGAAGACAGAATTTTATATTGAGTCAACTTATCCGATTTCTAATGACAGTGTACCAGATATTGATTCTCAGAGTAATGCATATGATTTTGATGAAACTTATAAAAATGAGGAAAATATGTCAGCTGAGTCAAACGATGGCCAAAAATCTAATTTAATTCTGTTAGACGTTGACTTTCTTAATGACTCATTATCTGCTAACGAGAATCATAATAAATTTGAAAATAATGAACTCAGATCAAAGGTCGTTCATCATCATCTACTCATTTTTAGTGGATTCTCCAGTCAATACGCGAAACATGGTTTAAATAAAGTCCTATTAGTTGTAATTTGGAGCCATAAGGACCCAACATTATTTCGAGGAGGAGGAGAATGTTGGAGAATTCAAAGTTACAAAAAAAATTCTTTTTAAGTCAGAATCTAAACTTGGAATCTTCAAAAAAAGGGGGGAGGTGTTATAACCCAGTGAAGATTAAGTTATAGGTAACTTACGAAGACTGTTAGTAGACTAATATTCTATAAATATTCTTATTGTATAACAATTCAATAATTAGATTATGTATATTTATATTCCTCTTATTATAAGCTTTATTTTGAACTATAATTTATTATTATACGATTTACGGTTCTTAATCTATGTTCAGTCTATTAATTATTATCTCCCTCGTTCACAGCCACTTTTTGTCTCATTTGTGTACACATGTTATATTCTAATTTATGGTGTGTTGTGGTCTGTCCGGTTGATATATAAACCGAGTATGTTTGAAATAAACGATCTGCTCTGATTCGAAGCTGGTATTGTGTTCTGGACTCAAGTGGAAAGGCTCGTAGGACATAGGACCAATAAGGACGCTAGACTGCCCACACCGGTTGGACGTCATTGGTTGGCTTAGTGTGAAGATTCGTATAAGTCGTATCCGGATTGGTAGATAGGTCGCGTGATAGCAAAACCAGACATACCCAAGGTCATAACAGGAGACTTATCCATCTATGCGGATAACACCCGACTTCCCGTTCGCAACAACGGGAGTAGATTATTTCAGCCCGATCATGATTAAAGAGGGACGCGAATCTCGAAAGTGTCATGGTTGCCTATTTACGTGTTTCAACACCCGAGCAGTTCATATAGAAGTTGCTTGCGCATTATCAACCGATTCCTCCCTGATGGCGTTGTCTCGGTTCTCAAATCACAGGGGAGTGCCGAAGAAGATATACAGTGACAGAGGAACCACATTCGTTGGGTTAGAGAAGGAGATACGAGTTCTATTACCAGACTTTAAGGATAATAGAGTAGCTGAAGAAATGATTCGTCGGAACATAGAATGGCACTACAATACCCCTTACGCAAGTCATCGTGGAGGAATATGGGAAAGATTAATAAGAAGCATACGTAGAATTTTGAGCGCCGTATCTAGCGAGCAAACTATGTCCTACGAGACAATCACCACCTATTTGACTGAAGTAGAAAGAATACTTAATGATAGACCTTTAGTTCCAGTTTACGACGACCCAGAACAACTCGAAACATTGTCACCCAATAATTTACTTTTGTTAAGAAAACCTCACCTTCATCACATTGAAATAAACCTACGCGAGCGTTATTCCCGACCATGGCGACAAGCACAACTGTTGGCGATTACATTTTGGCGTTGGCGGATAAAGAAGTATTTACCACGCTTACAGACGCGAACTAAATGGACACAAAGAAGACGAGATTTACAAGTTGGGAATCTAGTCTTGATTATTGATAAGCATTGATCCGGGAAAAGATAGTCCAATGAGACAAGCGAAGACCAGAACGTCGAAAGGTACAATTATTAGAGAAATATGTAAAATTTGTTTATTAGAAGATGTGGACGACCGAACAGTAAAGGAAAGAGAATTTTCAGAGTTTCTGTGGCTAGAGCAATCATACCATTGTCACGTTTGAAAAGTCTCTTTCCTTTACTGTTCGGTCGTCCACATCTTCTAATAAACAAATTTTACATATTTCTCTAATAATTGTACCTTTCGACGTTCTGGTCTTCGCTTGTCTCATTGGACTATCTTTTCCCGGATCAATGCTTATCAATAATCAAGACTAGATTCCCAACTTGTAGATCTCGTCTTCTTTGTGTCCATTTTGTTCGCGTCTGTAAGAGTGATAAATACTCTTTTATCCACCGACGCCAAAATGTAGTTACAATAGTTGTGCTTGTCGCCATTGTCGTGAATAACGCTCACGTAGGTTTATCTCAATCTGATGAAGGTGAGGTTTTCTCAACAAAAGTAAATTATTAGGTGACAATGTCTCGAGTTGTTCTGGGTCATCGTAAACTGGAACTAAAGGTCTATCATTAAGTATTCTTTCTACTTCAGTCAAATAGGTGGTGATTGTCTCGTAGGACATAGTTTGCTCGCTAGATACGGCGCTCAAAATTCTACGTATGCTTCTTATTAATCTTTCCCATATTCCTCCACGATGACTTGCGTAAGGGGTATTGTAGTGCCATTCTATGTTCCGACGAATCATTTCTTCAGCTACTCTATTATCCTTAATGTCTGATAATAGAAGTTGTATCTCCTTCTCTAACCCAACGAAGGTGGTTCCTCTATCACTGTATATCTTCTTCGGTATTCCACTGCGATTTGAGAAGCGAGACAAAAATCAATTGATAAGGCGCAAGCAACTTCTATATGAACTGCTCGTGTGTTGAAACATGTAAATAGGCAACCGTAACACTTTCGAGATTCGCGTCCCTCTTTAATCATGATCGGGCTGAAATAATCTACTCCCGTTGTTGCGAACGGGAAGTCGGGTGTTATCCGCATAGATGGATAAGTCTCCTGTTATGACCTTGGGTATGTCTGGTTTTGCTATCACGCGACCTATCTACCAATCCGGATACGACTTATACGAATCTTCACACTAAGCCAACCAATGACGTCCAACCGGTGTGGGCAGTCTAGCGTCCTTATTGGTCCTATGTCCTACGAGCCTTTCCACTTGAGTCCAGAACACAATACCAGCTTCGAATCAGAGCAGATCGTTTATTTCAAACATACTCGGTTTATATATCAAACAGACAGACCACAACACACCATAAATTAGAATATAACATGTGTACACAAATGAGACAAAAAGTGGCTGTGAACGAGGGAGATAATAATTAATAGACTGAACATAGATTAAGAACCGTAAATCGTATAATAATAAATTATAGTTCAAAATAAAGCTTATAATAAGAGGAATATAAATATACATAATCTAATTATTGAATTGTTATACAATAAGAATATTTATAGAATATTAGTCTACTAACAGTCTTCGTAAGTTACCTATAACTTAATCTTCACTGGGTTATAACACCTCCCCCCTTTTTTTGAAGATTCCAAGTTTAGATTCTGACTTAAAAAGAATTTTTTTTGTAACTTTGAATTCTCCAACATTCTCCTCCTCCTCGAAATAATGTTGGGTCCTTATGGCTCCAAATTACAACTAGTAGGACTTTATTTAAACCATGTTTCTCGTATTGACTGGAGAATCCACTAAAAATGACTAGATGATGATGAACGACCTTTGATCTGAGTTCATTATTTTCAAATTCATTATGAATCTCGTTAGCAGATAACGAGTCATTAAGAAAGTCAACGTCTAACAGAATTAAATTAGATTTTTGGCCATCATTCGACTCAGCTGACATATTTCCCTCATTGTTATAAGAAGATTCATCAAAATCATATGCATTATTCTGAGAATCAATATCTGGTACACTGTCATTAGAAATGGGATAAGTTGACTCAATATAAAATTCTGTCTTCCGGTGATTTTGAGTAACATCTGGTACAATTTGGTTCATCGTGTTGCTCCAGTTATTTTCTGAATACGAGTCACCATAGCTTTCTCGACTAATAGCACGTGGACCACAATTTTGTTCGAGCTGACGTTTATTTTCGCAGCTAGACAGTACCAGTAGTGTTTCATTTGATTCTGGACTATGGGCATCATCTACAGGATCTGGCTCCTGATCATCTGGTATTGTCACAACTTCATGTGCATTTAGCACAATATTTTCTTGCTCTGAGCTGGACACGTTACCAATATTACGTTTTCCTTCTGGTATAGAGGGATTTGAATCCTGCACAGGATATGCTTCTGAAATGTCCATTACTGCACCATTATTTACATGATATATAGATTTCTTATTTTCTGCTTGAATGCAAAGTCTGCCCAAAACTGTTACAAATAGCTGTTGTTGCAAGGCCAACATCTGCTGGTTCTGTTGTTGTTGAAAGGCTAACATCTGCTGTAATATTAACTGCAACTGTTCTGAAGAAATCGACATTTTTTTTTACTGCCAATAATATTAGCTCCAAGAATCACCGGCAATTATAACAGCTAATTTACTTCCAAAATCTGAGTCACCACTTGTTGTGTTATTATTATTTTGTTGCCAAAATCCCCGTTGCCAATTGTTATGATATTGGTATGTCTGGGTTTGCTATCACGCGACCTATCGACCAATCCGGATACGACTTATACGAATCTTCACACTAGGCCAACCAATGACGTCCAACCGGTGTGGGCAGTCTAGCGTCCTTATTGGTCCTATGTCCTACGAGCCTTTCCACTTGAGTCCAGAACACAATACCAGCTTCGAATCAGAGCAGATCGTTTATTTCAAACATACTCGGTTTATATATCAACCGGACAGACCACAACACACCATAAATTAGAATATAACATGTGTACACAAATGAGACAAAAAGTGGCTGTGAACGAGGGAGATAATAATTAATAGACTGAACATAGATTAAGAACCGTAAATCGTATAATAATAAATTATAGTTCAAAATAAAGCTTATAATAAGAGGAATATAAATATACATAATCTAATTATTGAATTGTTATACAATAAGAATATTTATAGAATATTAGTCTACTAACAGTCTTCGTAAGTTACCTATAACTTAATCTTCACTGGGTTATAACATCTCCCATCAGTTGTGACATCGGCTTGGTTGATGTAATGCGACAGCCTATACATCTATGTATAACCCTCTTGATTGCCGTAGTGCCCTTCAAGATCCAATACTTTTTACGCAAGGCGACTAGTATGTGGTACACCCCCACGTGTCCTTCAACTTGATTGTAATACTGAATGATAAGCTCAGTTATAGGGTGCTTACTGGGTTGAATAATCGAATGTTTCTGCTCCATCGGAAGGTCACTACTGTTCAAACGTCCTCCTACACGAATCAGGTTGTCAATTACGATTGGTCGTAACTTATTAGTAACATAATTCTTGGACGTGATGTTGTCTGAATGCTTGTGTCGTTTAATCCAATGGCCAATTTCCGCTAATTCTTGCCCTTATACGTATTCCAATAAGTCTTTTTCGGCATTATCCAATTCGTTAAGCGTAAGGGGTCCACACTTTTAATCGTTTTATTGTGGAGGTAATGTTTGAATCTAATGAGCCAGACTGTGCATTGTTTGATTTTGATCCATGACGAAAAATACGATATAAATCTATCGAAGGGAAAAACTGTAGTCATGGTGTTCAAGGTTGTAGCGTTATTTAACTCTAGCTCGACTGGGAGTCTTAATATTTCTTTCCGTTTATACTCAGGCTATTTATTCTTTTCGGTCGTTAGGAATTCGGGACCTGAAAACCAAGCTTCAATACAATTAGGGTCATACTTACATATTCCTCTGGAACCTAAATCAGCAGGATTGATAGATGATGGTACATACTTCCATTGAGATGGCCTAGTTCGTTCGTGAACGAAGTTAATTCTATTAGCTATATAGGTCTTGAGACGTGACGTTGTAATAAGTATGTAGTTTAATACTGTCATAGAGTCTGTCCAGAAGTAGATTTCAGTCAAGTCTTCCAGTTTTATTTCTTCTACTGGGGCTTGCAGTTCAAGGCGGGGAACACTGACAAATTTTAGGAGTGCTATTCTAGATTTGCCTAGGATGAAGCTACATCTCGTTACACTTGCATCATATTGTAATCTCATATAGGATATAGGCCACGGCTCCGTAACCGCTTTCTGAAGCATCCGAAAACAGATGTAAAGAAATCTGTCCTTTATCGTACGACTCAATATTCAAACATCGTGGTATCCTTAGGGCTCTGACACCTATGGTGGTTCCCAGAAACAGGAGCTTATACAAGATATATCGATACACTACGTTAATAATAATATACCAAGAGAGTTAACAGTAAAAACCCTAGGTGTCCGTCTGCGAGTAAATCCAAGGGTAACAAAATACAGTTAGGAATACAAATGGTATTTTAAACAAACAGATAATATCAGTTATTATGTAATGAATGTTACTTGTAAGCTGCCTCGTGAGAAAACAACCACAAATTGAGTTCACTTGATTGACGAGGATTCCTCTGCAAGTAATTGCACCAACAGCGTAATGAGAAAGAGTCCAATAGTATTATATAATAATAATCCGTACCAAAAGTCCAACGTAGTGTCGGAAGGCCTAAAAGGATGTTATAGGTGGCACAAAACGGTGAAGATGTAGCCCCGAAAGGGTGTACATGCAACCCATAGACATCAGGGGGAGAGTCAAGATTACCATCAGGATACCATAAAAAGCTGAAGGCTGTTGCACCCTCTTCAGGAAGACGTACCTGAAGGAACATTTCTTCAATGTCTGCTGACAATCCAATTTTATGCTCTCTGAATCTAAGCAAAACTCCCACCAAGTCGTTTGTAAGATCCGGTCCAGAATGTATACAATCATTTAGAGACGTGCTTTGTAATTTAGCGGCACAGTCAAAGGCTATTCGAACTTTACCTGGCTTTTTAGAGTTAAACATGGGGTGATATGGAATAAAATACCTGTCTTCTTCGATAGCTTGAATCACTCGAGACGAATATCCTTTACTTTTGTGAGTGGCTAATATATATTGGTATACTGTTTACAAAAATGCTCGTCTTTCAATAACTTTTTACGCAGGTGAATTAATCGTCTTTCTTTTTCATGTTTATTCTTTGGAAGTGAGTGCCAATCCACTTTCCAGGGTATCGGCACTCGATAATTTCGGTCGAACAATATTGTTTGTTTGTCAGTTATTTCCACAATGGCCTTATCACATGGTGACATAGCAATCTTATATGAGTACTTATTTTCGGAAAATTCATGTTCGAATAATTTGAGAATGTCGTCCTCGATAGAACTTTTTGCTTCCAAACAGTTTGTGAAGACTGAGGTTTTACTAACTTGATCCGTTGGCCCAAATAAAGCCCATCCTAACATGGTTAGCGAGGCGTAAGGTTGTTTGGGCTTCCCGATACGTTGATCGAGAACCCAATGGGCTTCTGGAACGTCGACTCCAAGTAACAAACCTACTCTGTCGCATGTTATGGCAAGTAGCCGTACACCTTTCAAATGTTTCCATCTTTTCTGGAAGTCGGTCGGTGGGATTTCCGCTTTTTTAATAGGTAAATTATCGATAGCGTATGCGCCTTCAATCCTTATCCGGTTAGTGTTATCTAAGTATTCGATTTCGAAATTAATAAGTTCGGCGTTCTGGGATAACGCTCCAATTACAGAGGATATCTTCAGTCGAGTCGTTGTACCCGAAATTCCCACTTGCTTTGCTACATCACTAAGTATTAGGGTCGTATCTGAACCGTTATCAAACAGTGCATACGTATTTACGTGTCCTGTGGGGCCATGTAACCTGACAGACACGGGCCTCAAGTACGTTCCAGTAGAATAAATAGAGTTGCAGTGTGCTTTTTTAGTGTCAGGGTCTGTGTTGTGAAGAATTTTATGATGGCGTCGTTTACATCCAACGACTTCACACAACATGGGTTGCCGACAGTCCGTTGCTCGATGATTGAGCTTTAAACAATTAAAGCACAGCTTAGACTTCTTCAGTAATTCTAGCCTCTCGTTGTGACTTACTGCTAGCAACTGTGGACAAGATGCGACTTCGTGGGCGTCAGAGCAGATTACGCAATGCACTTTTCCTTTGTTCAACAAGGTATAGATCTTAGCTCTAATGGAGACAGACTGGATGTTCGATGTCGTTTGAGCTTTGTAGCTCCCACTTGTTAACTGTCCATAAGTGTTCGTAGCGATCGACACTTTCCTTTCTAGGAATTGTAACAAATCATCGAGATTAGGCTCTAGCCCTCTAAGAACATTGGCACACTTATCGGCGTCCGACAATGGTGGTCTTTCTCGACTTAAAGGTAGCATTTGTTTCCGTAGACCGTGAGATTCTATGGCAGTGTCATTGAAAGGCGTACCTCAGAAGTACATAAACCTTGTGAAGGCTCTTTACTCGAACACCGCTAGTCGAGTCAGAGCTTATGGCGAACTGTCATCTGATTTTGCAACCTCAAGTGGTGACCGTCAAGGCTGTCCACTTCCTCCATTTTTGTTTAACTTTATCATAGACTTACTGATGGAAATAACATTCTCGTCGACAGAATTCTCAGATATTGACCTCCTTCCAGGAGGTCCATTTATCGACTTAGAATACGCAGATGACATAGTCCTGTTTGGTGAAGACGCTGATAAAATGCAGTCGTTTGGTAGCACTAAGCAACAATGCCAGAATGTTTGGAATGCGCTTCTCTCCCTTTGAATGCAAGCTGTTGCTTCAGGACTGGTCTGCGTCAACACCTGAACTACGGATAGGGAATGAAGTAGTCATGAGTCTTGTTAGTTTCTGCAGCCCTGCTACATCGTTCTGACTTAGTGGTGATCCGTTTAATAATTCTGTTAAAAATGCTTCTACGATATCATGTGGTCTGCTAGACTGCTTGTGTAGAATACTAATTGCCTTAGTTTAACCTTCTTCTTCCGGTAGTAAAACACACTGTTCTATAGCATCTTTTGCTATACCTTCACAATAGTGTATCAAGTACATTAATGGCTGAGTGTCCTCGTTTACTCTGTCAGCGATGTTAGCCTTGAATCCCTCCATGGACGTCCGAAATCTTAGAGGACTTCTGTCGGATTCCATGATGTCTATCTTCGGTAGGCTTACCGTCATGAATAGCGACTTGATGCTATCTACGTGTGCTTTAAGTTCTATCTCGCCGCTCACTGCTGAGTTGGAATATCGGTGACTAGCCGTATCTACGTGAATTATGACTTTGGATCGAGACCCAGATAACTTGGTAATCTCCCTTGGCTTTCTCACTTTGTGTAAAGGTTTCGGCGTTAATTCGAACAATCGTTTACGAAATTGAAGCTCTCGAATCTCTATACCAAGCTTTTCTACCTCTTTTTCCCTTAAAACTGCCTCATCTTCTATTCTAAATCCAGTCTCTATATAGGTAACTACTAAAGGACAGCTATCTTTGGGGTTTGGTTTAACATTATTAAAAGCAAGATTTAAAGAAGTAGGTGAGTTCACCTTAGAAACCGAAAGAACAGTATTTTCAGCGCTTGAATCGTCTGTATCTTCAGAACTGTCGACATTGTACTTCATTCTTCTCGTCCTTGTCATTGTTGGGTCAAATTAACCGAACCAAATCCCGACCACAGTTCGTTACAGCGAGTATCCAGTCTTCAGTAATAAGGATAGTAGGTTGATGAACCTGTGTTAATCCTGACACATTGCTTTCCAGTGAAGGTCCAGCTTTTCCTTGAAAGTATTCACTGATGGGGCTGATACCACTTGTTCGGGTAAGGCGTTTCAATCATTGACTACTCGATGAGAAAAACGGGATCCCACTTTAAGTTTATTAGATCGTGGTTTATGAACCTTCTTGCTATGACTTCGGAGATTAATAGTGCTGGAGGGAGCAAAAAGATAAGACATATTAACACCCAAATCATAATTAAAGATACGAAATGCCAGTATAAGGTCACCTCGTGTCCTACGATACGACAAGGGGAAAAGATTTAGGCGTTTTAAACGCTCATCGTAAGGGAGTCTAGAAAGACCCTTCACTAATTTTGTTCCCACACGCTGGACACGCTCAAGGGAGTTAGTATCCTTTACCAGACACGGGCTAGCTGCTTGGATACAGTACTCTAAATGTGGTCTAACATATATGGGATATAAAATTCTAAACATTTCCTCGTCAAAAGATTTGAACGCTCGGCGAAGTGACCATAACGCACGAAAACCTTTGACAGCGGCTGCTTTGCAATGCTTAGTTGTTTTTAAATCATGACTTAATATTACTCCTAAGTCTTTATGCTCTTGAACGCATGGAAGAGGTTTACCCTCAATAGTGTAACGGTAACTATTACCGTGACCGATGTGCATTAGCACACTCTTCCTAGCATTGATTTCTAAGCCCACTCTCGAGCCCATCTAACTAAATCGTCTAAGTCAGCTTGAAGATCCACATGATCAGCCGCACTTTTTATTGTTCTCCAGATTTTTACATCATCCGCAAACAATAATGTCGACGACCTAAGTAACAGCGGTAAATCATTAACGTAGAGAAGGAAGAGCAGAGGGCCTAAGATGGTGCCTTGGGGTACACCACTTTTGACCGGCTTCCAATCGGATAGCGTTCCGTTGACTCTAACTCTCTGTCTGCGGTCACATAAGAAATTTCCTATCCACTCATGTACAGTGCCTATTATTCCGAAGCTCAGAAATGTTTTCTACGCTTTAACAGCTTCCGGGTTTCCTTATTAATCCATGGAGGGCAATGTGATAGCTTACGTGCTGACCATGGGATAAACGGCGACGTTACGGACTCGAATGTAGCCTTAAACTTATTCCATTCATCTTCGATCAATCCATCCGCGTCGACCGACCAATCAGTCGAGATAGCACAGTTTCTGATTTCCGGAATATTGGCTCGCCAGATATTGGGACGGGGTGGAGCAGATACGAATTGTATACCATGTGTCCTAAACCTAAAGTGAATTACAACGTGATCACTGTTCACTAGTGGAGGAAGGTGCTGGATATCAAGGACATCCTCAGAGTGGTGGGTGAGGGCGAGGTCCAGCAGTGACGGAACATGTTGCAAATCAATATGTGTCGGTTTTATGATACATTGTACAAGTGCACACTGAATAACGGTAGATAAAAGGTCGCTATCGAAACCACTACCTGGAGCTGTAAGCTCTATCCAGTTGATATGCGGTGCGTTGAAGTCCCCAATGATGAGACAACATTCTGCCATACTCCAAGAACAGATGTGTCTTAGGATAAAGTCGTCAGCAAGACAAGATGGACTACGGTATATTACCCCTATAGTCACTAACCCATTTCTAGATTTAATCTTACAACATGCAACCTCACATGCGCCACTGATATGAGCCTCTGATATGGTTGATTGTATGCGAAAGTGATCCCTAACATATAATATTACACCTCCCCCTTTGCGACTAGAAACTCTATCACTTCTGATACAGATATAACCAGCAATGAAAGGAGGACAGTCTATATCAACGGTGAACCAAGTTTCTGTAACAACGATTATATCGGGACGTAATTCTTGTACCACACCAATTCGGACCAATGTTGAGAACTGTTAGATCTATCGAAGCGTCTAGGTCACCCGATTGAGATACACGGGAGACCGAAGTCCCAAAACAACGATTTGTCTACAATAGCGATTTTTTATTGAATAGTACACAATTTAGTTACAACCCTTAACTTGTGAGGTGTCTGGGGTGTTCAAACGCGTCCTTCAAACATGAAAATAAGAAAGGCTTCCTGTAACGGTAACATAAAGAACAATTATAACATACGATAGTACAAAAGACAGCTGATAGCTGTGTTTATATTTGACAACAGTTTATGAGCAATCGAAACCCGAACCAAGAGCAAAACATTATTGAAACTGCTGCGTTTAAACAAATGCACGAAACTGTGAATAACCACCGCAGTGATTAAAGTATAGTAATTAAAATGATGAATACAATGATAGGTCAAATAAATGTAATATATATGTGAACATTTTTGAGTAATTACACTACAACTTGCGTTACAACATAGGTGTAAAAATTGTTGGAAATACAACTGCTTACTGAATGTAAATAAGTAGTACAAAATACAATATACAAAAGAGTGGAAAGGGAGTGAGTGGAACAATGTAAGATAAACTTAACACCGTCTATATCATTGTCTTTCTATTTAATCTTCAGAGTAAAAGCTTATTCTTTTGAGTAAATTATCAATGTTACTAGCTAGATAAATGTATGAACCTTTTAGTCATACTTGAAGTAAATTTCATACATATGTATGCTTTTAATAATTTTCATCACATTTCAATATTCAACTATGATCTCATAAATATTCCATGATTTTTCATAAGATGTAATCACAATTCTCTAAATAAATTATATGAGAATATTCGAACTATACAAATTTCATGCACTTATCATTAATATAATTTTACGGTGTAATACTTTTCTGGAATCATTACAAAGCTTTCCTGAATGCTCTGGTACGATAGAGAGTGGAGAGAGTTAGCTCTCCCACTCCGAATGCTCTCACATGGCCACGTGAATGCAATCACTGTCAGGGAAGTCCTACTCATTGCTTTCTCGTGGCATTGCTGTTGTTTACGAAAATGAGAGGATGAAAAGCGAATGTCCGACGATCTAACCGGGTTGGTGAACATGGAGAGTCCACCTAGGGGAGTTGGAAAACCCTCATTCCAAACAAATGGTATATATGAGCTTCAGGATCCTGGAGGAATAAATGGCGTGTGAACCTATTGTTGGTGACCGGCTACCATGGAACTACATCTCCTGATGTTGCTTCACTGCCTAGTGGATTAGAATTTTAAATTAAAGGCTCGAGGAGTGACCCCCTAAGAAAATCACCTGCTTCTGTTTGAGCACTCGAGCAATATCCCACCCTCAACTTATGTATCGCATATCTATTTGATGCCTCCTTGTACCAATATTTATGTGTTTAAATAAATTATAAAATCACTACAAAACATCAGATATACTTCGTTCATATCTGCTGTGAACTGATTTCAGATGAACTGAAGCTGTTTTGTTCTCTCTTTCTTATACGATTATGTGTGTATGTATGTGTACATTGTTGTGCAATTCCAAAGTAGGATAACATAAACTATCCAAGACTCTTAAGTTATTAATGTCTTACTTAGCTAAACTCAGTCCATTATTATAAATGACACATTGTTTTTTTTTAAAACATTAATATTCAATTGACTGATTTATTTACATTCAGATCTTAACATTCATAATCCCTATCCATTGTATATATCCCATTATTCTTTTAATAAATAAGTCTTTCTTCAATATTTTGATCAAAGCTAAACTTATCTCTATATTATTGTCATTATAGAACGAGTTGATAAACTGGACATTACTATCCATTTTGCTTATTCATCTACTTATCTAAATTCTATAAAGAGAAACTGTTGATACCTTAGTAACTTCATAAGATGATAAAGAATACTAATAATAATAACTTTAATGGATACAATTTTCACTTGATTCCCCACACAATGATCTAATTTTCTTATTGATCCTTTAAGAAATTATTAAGATTGAATCTTTAGATAAGATAGACAGAAACTTTTTTTCTCTCTTAATTAAGATTTCCAACCACTCACCCAACCTCGCCACCCCTCTCAAGAAAAGAAGAAAAAACAATGTGAATTATGCATTTGTAACTTAGTAACAAGTATTGTATACAAGTGAGAGAGAGAGGGGGGGAATTAGATTCAATAATCTATTCAATTAGCTATCAGAAAGAAACAATAAACGTAATCATAGTAATAAAGTAATCACGACTGGTTACTACTTCATAAAAATTTATCTAAACAGAAGTATACATAAAGATGAATACACACAAATGTACAGATATACATGCGCACACACACACAGAGGCGAAGATACAATTTCTTGTGGATCATTTTATCTTTAATTCATAGAAAGTGATTTTTGTATATAGTTCGTTGTTGTTAAAAATAAATCTGCGCTTGACTAGTTACAGAAAGTGAGAAAGTAAGCAAACAATACAAAGTGAACTCTTGAGAAGACCATAAGAGTCAAGTGGATTTGTAAAATCTCATTTAACAGTTGATTAGTTTGTGAATAAGATAGTGATTAGAAATTTGAAAGACATTAAAATTTCAGAAGGGGTTTTGTGAATATTATAGTCATTTTAATAGTTGAGATCATGAGTCAATTGAAGCTAGACCATCATGAAAAACCTGGAATCACTGGAATGTCGTTTCATCCTGTTGTGGGACTCCTCAGTAGTGCGTATCCATGATTCAGCCTCGCGAGATTCGAACCCAGGACCTATCAGTATCCTACCAGATTTCTATGGTGCTATAAGATCAATTGACTCGTTATCTTAACTATTAAAATTACATTGAAATTTAATAAAAGAATTTTGTAAAGATTGACTGAATTTGTACATGATATTTGTCATATATTGATCTTAATTAAATTATCATCGAAAACAAAGGAGTAAGTGATAATTGTTCTAGCTTAATATGGGATTTCCCAGCTGTTTATACACAAACACAAACACACAAGCCTACTATTCACCGTCTATTTCAGTATTATCAGGTAGTTAATTGTTATAATGTCACTTGTTCCATCATAAAAGCTTCAACAATATTGATTAGTCAACATATCAGTATAATAATAATAGTAGTAATAATTACATAAGCAGGTGACTATCAGGATTCAGTAGCTAAACGGGTTACGCAGTGGAGTTTGAAGCGAAAGGGTACTGAGTTCGAGTCCCTCCCGGAGTGAACACCAACTCTAAGATACGGGCACATCCAGCTGACGAGTCGCAAGTAGGACGTAACGCGCATCAAACTGAATTTCACTACAAGCTACTATCCATCTTTGCTTAAAATGCTTGTGAATTAAGGCTATATCCAGGCAATCCTCACAGTATGCACATATGCCAATAATAAGAGACTAATCAATTACAGTCCTAAACATCAATGGGAAGATTCAAAGAAACAATAGAAATTAAATGCATATACTAATCATTATAGACTGAGATGATGATGATGATGAAGATGATGTTGGTTAGCAGTGGAATATAAGACACGTGTTTTGTCTTATATTTAAGACTCATCAGCTGACTGATCAATTACAGTCTTAAACATTAATGGAATATTTATTCAACCAGTCAACAGAAAAATGTCTACATTATTCCGTAAATAATCTTAACTTATGAAACTGAATGTATAAAACTCGAGTTTATACATTTGACACTCAGCTATACTCTCAATTGATAAATCTTAAACATAATAAAACGTGTCTTCTATAATTTTACTACTAACCATTAACTACTACTTATTATAAAAGTCAATGCAATATGTTAATGTTTCAATTATGTTTCAAATTATCTAACTTATAGTATACAAATTGAAAGGGTTAAGTGTTAGTAATATCATAAATACACTAAATTGAATCCTATACCCACATATACGCATATATATAGAGAGACTATGATACATGTGAATAGGCAAAACATAAACATAATTCGTTTATTTGTTTGTTTGTTTGGTTGGTTGTTTTATGCTTCATTTAAAGATGAATACAAAAGATTGAGCAACGTTTTATGAACTTCAATCAATTCTTGATTACATAATAAGAGGATAGGATAGGATACTATGACCTTATTATTATTACTATTATTACTCTTAACACGTGTTATTACGGTTATTCTAAACTGAATCCAATACAATTCTACATTTGAACAGATTGTTTGTAAGTGATACGAATTAAATCATCAAAAGGTCATTTAATTATAATATTGAAAGTATTTAAGTAGTGTTACAAAGTAACAAATTTAACTTTAGGAAGTGACTATATATGGATAGACATATGTGAAAGATATTACACTAAATAATCTACTGTACAGTTCGATACTACACTAAATTATTAGAGAGGTGTTTTGAAATGGTCAGTCGTAAAACAATTATTATTAGGATTAAAGATATTGGATTACAGTTGTTTTATATTAGAAATTAGGAATGGGAGTTGTTGCCTAACAAGTAATATGTCCATGGCATAAACTAATAGCCGTTATGAGTGTACTCTAACTGAGTAGTTTCTTCCTTCCTTCTTTGCTTACTTACTTAATTTCGCACGCACGTACTCTACTCGTAGAGGAGTATAGGCCGCCCACCAGCATTCTTCATTCAACCCTGTCCTAGACAATCTTTTTCTAGTTCTTTCCAGTTGTTATTTATTCTTTTGCTTATCTGCATCTATTTTCCGACATAATGTGTTCTTTGGCCTTCCCCTTTTCCGCTTCCCTTCAAGATTCCAGGACTTCCCGTGTAGCTCTTCTAGAGTTACTGCTGGTCCTCAGCCCGGGTAAAGGAGGAGGGTTGGGCATAGGGTTAGCAACCCCATCCTGTGGAAAACTAACTCGCTAAAATAACACTAACCAAAAAAAATTTAAACATGAGTAGTCCCTGACCAAAATGAAATAACTAACTGTACAGTGAATTCTAGTTTTTAGTTATTGTCTAACTTAATCTTGTCAATGATGCAGAACTAAAAAAACATAGAAAACTCCAGAAAACTTACACACTACTAAGATGTACATAATTCCCTATTCTCCTTTGAAGTATGATGTAGGTAGTGATGATATTGTCCAGAACGTCAATGAAAGCTTCATAAGCGAACGCGTTATCTTAGAGAAAGTATCGCTGTCCAAATTAACCATCTGAACTAAATATGTATTTCATCATCCGAAGAATGAAATCTTTGAACTGTATGTCATTGAAAACTCTACCTTTAGGGAAACATCTGATTGTACATCAATGATACCTAAATTAATGTCGTATCTTATATATAATGAACTGTAAACTAAGCCGACTGACTATGTCATCAAGTAATTCAAAGCTTCTATTCACAAATTTTACAGGCCTTATGTTATGAATTAGATACCTGTAAGAAATCATGTACTTGTTTTGAGAAATTTGTTAACTATAATCTTAAAATTGCGTTCATATTAGTAGTAGAGAAATTTTACAATAGATAGTTAGCATTGAAATTTAGGAGACGCTTTTTATCCCATTTAGGATTCTTCATCTGGATGTCAGGACAGAGTGGGTTGAAGAATGCTGGTTGGCAGCCTATGCTTCATTGGAAGTAACAAGCATAAGTAAGTAAGTATCTGGATGTACCCGGATCTTAATGTTAGTGTTCACATTGTGACTCAAATCTGGTAATCTTCACTACAGATACGACAGAACCTAGGTATCAAATTTCACTATTAGACATAGTTCAACTATTCTAGAAAAAACACATAACAAACAAGCTATATCTAGGTAATATACACAAGATGCAAATACATGATAACAAAGATCGGTTAGATTTTAGTTCTATATATCAACAACGGGGTAACTTAAACCCCTTACAAATAGTGATATAACTCATCTCTAAACACTTGTCTTCTAATGTTCACTGTTGTAAGAATATTTCCCCTCAGAAAAGTCTCAATTTCAAAAGTTATATTATGTCTATACTGCCGGTCGAAGTTGAATTTAGAATGTGTATTGAATCATTTTACAAAATGTCAACTGAATTCATTATTGCTGATAGTTTTAATAATTCTTATTAGAACTCAAACTTAAATCTCATTTAAACATAATCTAGTTTATAGTAAAGTTGGATAGTGACTAGCATAGAAATCTAAAACAGGCATTTCACCCTATTTGAAACACGTCAGATAGATGTGTGCTACTGATGTTAATAGGTATAAGTAGTATGTATTATCCAGTACGCTTCAGCATACACAAGGGGAAAACCAAGGTCCTCAAATTCAAAACGGAGAACAGCAATCCAATCACTCTTGATGGCGAAACTCTGGAAGATGTAGAATCTTTCACATACCTGGGAAGCATCATCGATGAACAAGGAGGTTCAAATGCAGACGTAAAGGCAAGGGTTGGCATAGCAAGGGCCTCATTCCTACAATTGAAGAACGTATGGAACTCAAAATAACTTTCAACTAATATCAAAGTGAGAATCTTCAATACCAACGTCAAGGCAGTTCTACTGTATGGAGCTGAAACTTGGAGAACTACTACAAACATCATCAAGAAGGTACAAGTATTTATAAATAGTTGTCTACGAAAGATACTCAACATCCATTGGTCGGATGCCATCAGCAACAGACTTCTGTGGGAGAGAACAAACCAGCTTCCAGCTTAATTGGAAATCAGGAAAAGACGATGGAAATGGATAGGACATACATTACGCAAATCGTCAAAATGCATCACGAGACAAGCCCTAACTTGGAATCTTGAAGGGAAGCGGAAAAGAGGAAGACCAAAGAACACATTACGTCGGGAAATAAAAGCAGATATGGAAGGGATGAATAGTAACTGGAAAGGATTGCCCAGGACAGGGTTGGATGGAGAATGCTGGTGATCTGCCTATGCTTCTTTACGAGGAGTAACAGGCGTAAGTAAGTAAGTAAGCATGTATTATCAATCGAAAGTAAAATGCGTGTAGACAGAAGGTTAAGAAGATCGAAAAAAATAGAACGAGAACAGAGAATGATTGGTGTGAAAATGAAAGAACAACCAAGTTTGGGACAACTGATTGACATCTTGCAAATGAAATATCTACTGTATGGTTCTCAGATTTTACTAAGATGTTCTGTAATTTTGTGTTCAAATACATTTCATTGTCTCCACTTCTGTTCTCGTTCATTACAGATGCACCGATATCTTACTGTTGTTATTCATAATGAAATTAAAACCTTAACATATTTTACTTCAAACATCCAATGCTTCAATTCTATAAAGTCACTAACTTGTTTAAAAGATATACATACATGATATACATAATGGTTTCTTTTATTAGTGCTAACGATGCGCATATACCTTCCCCCCCCACACACACGCACACACTCCAAAAGCAACCTGACCAGTTGCAATCATTCACAATAAACATTAAGCATATTCATAGTTAAGGTCAAATCTTCAGATCAGTATAACTAAGATCATTCGAATCATTATGAAAAATAGAATTTTCCCCTACTAACATTACCCCTATTTTACATCAATTGTTATTATCAGTAGGTCATATATTCTATAACCCGAATTATTTGCTTCATTTTTATCATTTTTTTCTTCAAATGTTATTTTATAAGAGGGGAAAACAAAAACAAAAAAGGAAAGAAAGAAGAGAAAAGAAATAAAGAAAAGAGAAGTCAATTCGATTTGTCACAACTACCCTGTTATTCAATTTTATTTTTTCAACGACAACAATAAAACGTTTTAAATGTTTTCCAATGAATTTTTAAATATATTTTTTCCTTTTTTTTCTGTGTCGTTCTCTTCATTCTACGCTTGCATACACTTGGGAATGTTCTTTGATCTTATATTTGGGTCAAATCTTTAAGAGATAGAAAGAGAGGGGGTTAAGGTAGGGTGGGGGGAAGACAAACAATGTACATCAGTTAAATGCAAATAAATTAATAATGATAGGTAAATGGATAGATTGACTAAGTAGTTTAGTTAATAACCATATAGATAGGATGGTAGATAGGTAAAAGCTAGGTAGGTAAGTAGGTAGGCAGGTGGATAAGTCGAAAGATGGTTAATGAAATGAACAATTTGTAAGTTAAAAACTTCTTTTTTTCTGAGATTAAGAACTACAGAAAATGTATAACTGAATGTTCTGAATTTAGAGTATCGGAGAAATAAAGATATATTTTGTTAAGTTCACTTGATGTTGTTTTACTTGTATCTTCCTATTGTTATTTGGCACTGCAATTGATCAGTCTCTTGTTGGTACATCTAGCTGACGAGTCATGAATAGGACAAAACGCGTGTCCTGGATCCCATTGCTAGTTACTATCCATCTTTGCTTAAATTTTGTTGAGTTGTTTTTGGTCTTGGTAAAAGCGATCAAATGAACAACAGCACTATAATTCACGGTGTCAGATAAATTTTCATGGGAATCCAATCGAAATAGTTCAGTGATAAAGTCTCAGACTGTAAGTCTGAGCGATTTGGCTTCGAATCATATTGGGAGCATAGATCTCCACAAGATTGTTTTGCTTACCAACAAGTGACAACTAGTCCAGTACCCAGGTCCAGGGCTCTTTTTCTGAAAGCTCCATCCACATGAAATCAAAAAATAGTACAAGCAATGTCGAAAAACTTAGACTAGCGGTCAAATTTTAAACCAGAATAACACTTTATTATTTAGAGATTTGTGAGTACTTATGTTTGGGTAGTTGGAAGTAAACTTCAGGAAACTTCATTTTACATAGATTTCTAATTCGTCGGGGCTCACCATCGTTTTTTATCAACATTCTGGTCTAAAAGATGATGCTTCGCATAGGATTTATATCAGTAGCTTTGAACTTAATCTCTAGACCACTGAGCCAGGATCCAATGATGGTGATGTTTAATTTCGATCAATATACGATATTGCGCAATCACCTTCCATTGTCTTCAGTCGGTAACTGCCTCACACTGGACACGGTTAATCGGTTCATGACATCCAAAAAAATTAACAATCTAAACAACCGTTTACTGAAAATTATCATGTCGTCCTTAGTGACTAATTTTGAGGGATAATCCTTGGAGTACTAGTGAGAAACGGTGACATACGGGGTTCAATCTATGTCAAGAGTGAAATAGTTATCTACCTCAGGTAAAAAACAAAGTGTTAGGCAAGGTCGTGAATTTATTGAAGTTATACATTAGTACCGTAGGATCCCGACTCAGTGGTCTAGAGGTTAATCATTCGTGTAAGAGACCGAAGGTCCTGGGTTCGAGTTCTGTATGCGGAGTCGTGGATGCCACTGCCAAAAAGTCCAATACTAGGACGAAACGGTCGTCCAGGGCTTCCAGGTTTTCAATAATGGTCCAACATTTATTAGTTCATGATCGCAATTAAGAATAAACACACTCACTTACGACGAGGCTAAAATATCATTCGTTCAATACATTTATGTATAGCTGTGATTGTACCAACCTGAAGAGGTTAAAACTGAAATGAATTAGTTATCAAATGGCTCATAGTTCTTTAAAGGTGTTTTGGTTGATAACACTCAGTTTTTTCAAGAATAACATCGTCCATTTATAATCCACATTATCAGTTATCACTTGACTCTAAGAGGAATGACTAAAAATCATCATCACCACGGTGATTTACACAAAGTTTTATCTACATTAGATACACGTTTTCCTCAACTAAGTTAACATTTCTACATGAACAAAAAGATTCAGAAGTAGAATTCTTTGGAAAAGTTCATCATTTAACAGACACGGAAAATCAGTGAATAAATAAAAACTCACTTATATCCTTTGAACTAATTACATGTTAGGGTTAGGAATTACAGCTTTTCCTTAACATGATGATGATGATGATGATGATGATGATGATGATGATGATGATGATGATGATGATGATGATGATGATGATGATGATGATGATGATGATGATGATGATGATGATGATGATGATGATGATGATGATGATGATGATGATGATGATGATGATGATGATGATGATGATGATGATGATGATGATGATGATGATGATGATGATGATGATGATGATGATGATGATGATGATGATGATGATGATGATGATGATGATGATGATGATGATGATGATGATGATGATGATGATGATGATGATGATGATGATGATGATGATGATGATGATGATGATGATGATGATGATGATGATGATGATGATGATGATGATGATGATGATGATGATGATGATGATGATGATGATGATGATGATGATGATGATGATGATGATGATGATGATGATGATGATGATGATGATGATGATGATGATGATGATGATGATGATGATGATGATGATGATGATGATGATGATGATGATGATGATGATGATGATGATGATGATGATGATGATGATGATGATGATGATGATGATGATGATGATGATGATGATGATGATGATGATGATGATGATGATGATGATGATATGATGATGATGATGATGATGATGATGATGATGATGATGATGATGATGATGATGATGATGATGATGATGATGATGATGATGATGATGATGATGATGATGATGATGATGATGATGATGATGATGATGATGATGATGATGATGATGATGATGATGATGATGATGATGATGATGATGATGATGATGATGATGATGATGATGATGATGATGATGATGATGATGATGATGATGATGATGATGATGATGATGATGATGATGATGATGATGATGATGATGATGATGATGATGATGATGATGATGATGATATCACACATATACTGGGAACGGTAAATATCATGATATGACATTTCTAAGTCATTAATTTTATGTATGATTTAACGTTTTGATAGCCCATCCTATATTCCAAAATAAGGTATAGTTGAAGATTCTAGAGAAGTAAACTGAACTGAATGATTTGGTTTTACATAATACCACTGATCTCTCATTTACTATCAACAACCTATGATTATATCAGACTTGTGATAATACACAGTATGTATGATTCGTTGTAAAGTGTTAAATACATCGAATAAAAAATACTTCTGAAAGAGGCATTACTTAGCGCAATATTAGTGTGAGGGTCGTTCAGTTGGTAGTCTTCAGTTAAGTAACCATTGAAAACCAGGTTGCATTGGGCAACTGTTATGTTTCAGTATTGGATTATTCATTAGTACACACCCACGATGGTATCAAGTCTCCGAACCCTAACCAATAGAGTTCAACCATTGTCATTAAAAACATTGAGTGAAAACGATAAAATATCATAATATTACTAAAGTTAGGAATGTGAATGCAAATCCATGTAGTGCAACCATAATATCGACGTAGAAAGAATTGACAATTTTATTATATTCAATAATTATTGCAATGCTTAGAGTATTACTATGAACAAGCTACACTGTAATTCAATATAGCTGTGTTTATCCATACTTGGAACTTATCAACTGATTATATCCACGAATCTAAGATATATAAATCATACTATATGAAAGCTACCATTTACATACAAATGATTTGTGCTTTCAAATGTAATCATTTCATATTATAAAACTGGGTTCAATATCAATAAAATCTATTAGTCAATAACGTGGCTGCGCACTGCTGAAGTGTCTCACAAGAGGACGAAACGATCAGCCGTTCAATGCTCCCGGGTTTTGGATGGTGGTCTAGCTTCAATCGACTCATGATCTCAAATATTAAATTTACTATAATATCCACAAAAACCTTTTATGATATTAATCAAAATAGGCTCACTAGTGACTGGCTTCAAGAGGTATTTCCTGAAGTTCTGTTAAGAAGCAGGGATTAGTGGAGTTCAACTGTGTCTATTGTGAGATGGTAACTGACTGAAGACAATGGTGGATGTCTTGCTCAATTTCGTGGATTGGTTGAAATTAGACATTAAAACTGTTGGATTCCGGTCGGCTCAGTAGTCTAGATGTTAAGCGCTCATACGCGAGACTAATAGTTTCTGAGTTCGAATCTTGCGAGGTGAGGTCGTGAATGCACATTCCTGACGAGTCTCACAATAGGATGAAACGTATATCCAATACTTCCAGGTTTTCTATGATGGTCTAGCTTCAATTAACGCATAATATCAATTATCGAAATGATGATAATATCCACAAAAACCCCTTCGGATACTAATATCTAACTATTGATTTTAGTTGATTCCAGTTGTGTCACAGCTTCGCATTACATGTTATTCATTATTTTTTTTTTAAATTCAATGTTCAAATATCAGTGACATTGCGTGTAATTAATTTGCTTTTCTTTTATTAGTAGGAAGGGTGTAAAATTTTAACACAATTTTTTATCAGTAAGAATGGTGTTACCCTCTCTCTGTGTGTGTCTCTCGCTCTCTCTCCCCCTCCCTCTCTTTCGCTTTCTCGCCCTGTCTCTCACTCTCTCTGTCTCCCTCCCAATTAACTCTTAGATTGTTAGAAATTAATGAATGAAACAAATATTGATTTAAATAAATAACGGAGAGATTTGTTTCGTTTTTTTTCTTCTTTTCTTCTTACGCTTCACTTGGTTCCTAGTCTCTAATTATAAAATAGGTTGTTGTGCCTATATATATGTATATATATATACAATGTACAACTAAACACACCTTAGGGGTTGTTTCAAAAATTGATTTTACTTATGCAAATTAATAGAAACTTATTAGTTAATTAACTGTCCTTTTGTCATAGATACTCACACACACACACACAATATATGTATACAAGCACCAATACTAGATGGATATACACATAAAAAATATTGCCCCCGAAATGATTTTCTTACAAAGCACAGTTCATTCATTCACTATTGGTATTCTAACTTATTTCAACTTCTATAGATAAATATTAAAGATGATAAAATCACAGGTTTTTGAAGTATTCAATGGTACTAATCAGTAAATCATTGAAAGTAACTGTCTATTAGCAGGATAACTTTTGAATATTGTCAAGGTCAGTTTTTATGATTACTTATTATACAATAGAGAGGGTTTTTGATAAATTATAAGGTAGTCCTTGACAGTTAGTTAGATAATTATTACATCATCACTAAATATAAGAATAAATATCTCCTGCTATTTGGAAGTTAGAACTACTTACTTACTCCTGTTACTCCTCGTGGAGGAGCACTCTCTATCTAAATCTGTCTTGGACAATCCCTTCCAGTTCTTTCCAGTTATTCATCCTTTTCACATCTGGTTTTACTTCCCGACGTAATGTGTTCTTCGGCCTTCCTCTTTTTAGTTTCCCTTCGGAATTACAAGTTAACGAATGCCTCGTGATGCAGTTTGATGATTCCCTCAATGTATGTCATATCAATTTCCATCGTCTTTTCCTAATTTTCTCTTCAACTGGAATCTTGTTTGTTCTCTCCCACGATAACTTGTTGCTGATGGTATCCGGTCAAAGGATGGAAATTAAAATATCTTCCCACAATCGTATTCACCACTGATTAATGAAAAAATATGGGAAGATGCTAGCCCTCTCACCATGTAGTTGTATACATGTGATTACCATAGGAAAACTCTTGAATTTATAATGTTTTGTAAGTAAAAATGGATGGTGACCAACAGTGAAATCCAGGATGTGTGTTCTATTTTATTTAGGACTCATCAACCGGATATACCTGCATCACAGAGTTGATATTCACTCTGAGACTCGAACCCAGTAACGTTCGCTTTAAATGACATTGTGTTATCCATAGTTTTGAAAAACCTTAAACCATGTCAAAATTAAGGCAGTTACTCAGTAACGATACCGAGTAATATTGAACTGAACTACAGATCGACTGAAGTTGGAAATATATGAACATACTAGTTAACAGATCGAAACATCCTACGTTGTATCCATGTTGATTGGGTTGAATGTATGTGTTGTTAAAATGTCTTGTACTAAAATAAAACAACTTCCTAACACTCCATGGTTTTCAGTTATAACTCAGCTTTAGATAATTCACTAAAAACTCGTATATATAGAATATTGTATGTGTTCTGTACAGTTTATTATTTAACAATAATGATAAACACAACTGAAGATACCATGAACCAAGTCTTCTATATAAATTGATTATATAAAATTCTGTTACAAATGGCATAATTTGGATTGAACACGTTTTAATCAATAAACTCATCTAGGTAATAATTGTGACATCATGGATTTTGCCATCAGAGAAGCGGAAAAATGAAAACAACACACCAATGAATACCACTAGATGAGTTTAAATCTAAAAAGTTCTGATCATTAAACGTTATGTTCACTGACCAATTCCAAAATCATAGGTGGTTTCTTTTGAAGACATGCACATTAGAGTGAAACAAAAATCCAGTGTTTACTGATATTAGGAAAAGACTTTGGAAGCGGATAAGATATATATTACAAAAACCATCAAATTGCATCACAAAGCAATCACTAACTTCAAATCCTAAAGGGAAACTAAGAAGAGGAAAACTAAAGAACACATTTCACCAAGAATTAGAAGTAGACATGAATAGGATGAATAGCAACTAAAAACACTTGGAAAGGATTACCCAGGACAGAGTTCGATGTAGAATACTGATTGGCAGCCTATGCTCTTCGACGAAGGGTAACAGAAGTAAGTAAGTAATTTTAGTGCATATTACTATTCAATATGTTTATAACATACAATTTTACCAGTCATATCATAACACAATAAATTATTTTATTTTATTTTTAATAAATAAATTCCCTATAGGGTAATTAATTTAATTCAGATTTTCACCTATGGAAATAATCATTCAACCATTCCCATTATTGCGTGTTATTATTTGAATAAATAAAAAATAATCCTATTCCGTGTATACCACTGTTGTTTTAGCACTCCCCCTCTCTTCCTCTCACCCCTCTCTCTTTAACTCGCGTTAGAAATGATCAGGATTTTTCCAATGAGTTAATTAGATCTAATTATCTTCTTTTTTTTAAAATATTATTCATTACAATTTCTACTTTCAATAGAAAATATGAACACGTGTACACGCACATATTACTAACACCTATTGCATACAAGATAACACTGAACTCATTGTTATGTATCCATGATACGGATCAAATTTAATTGGGGTTAGTTTTTTTTGTTGTTGATAGATAATTCATTGAATGATGTAATTATGAGTAGTATATTCTATCTACTATGCATATATAGGTATATGTATGTAGTTTGTTTTTAAGGTGACAACAAAATAAATGAGAGTCAATTCGTTGATTTATTAGTTTGAGGGCCTGTTGAGTGAATAATATAGACCACTCCCATTTTAACCTTTCCCTCCCTATGTATATATAATACTCATAGACAAGTTAATAATTCATGTGTGAATTAATTCCAGACTATTCTCTATAGTCACATATTATGACTTAGAAAATTTTTCGCTTAAATTACTCTAAATCCATGCTGATAGTATTTAAGGTTAACTATATCCAGCCCTAGGATAATGTAAATTCAAAGCAGTATGTTTAGTAACCTAACAACAACACACAATGAAATATATTGATATCTTAGAGTATGATTACCCTTCATGGAGGAAGACACGCCGCCCATCAGCATTCTTCATCCTGGTTAATCTGGTTGTTAATCATCCTTTACATATCTGCTTCCATTTTCCGACCTAGTGTGTTCTTCGGCATTTCTCCTTTCCGTTTCCCTTGAGAATTCCAAGTTACCGTTTGCTGTTTGATGGTTTCTTTAATGTATGCCTTATCCGCTTCCAGAGTCTTTTCCTAATTTCCTCTTCAGATAGAAGCTTCTTTGTTCTTTCCCACTGAAGGCTGTTGCTGATGATATCCGGTCAACGGATAGTGAGCATCTTACGTAGACAATTGTTGGTAAATACTTTTATCTTTTTGATGATAACTGTAGTAGTTCTCCAAATTTCAGCTCCATACAGTAGAACTGTCTTGACTTTCGTATTGAAGATTCTCACTTTGATATTGGTTGACACTTGTCTTGATTTCCATATGTTTTTCAGTTGTGGGAATGCTGTCCTCGCCTTTACGTCTGCATCAGATCCTCCACTCTCATCGATGATGCTGCACAGAAAAGTGAAAGTTTCCACTTTTTCCAGAACTTCTCCATCAAATGTAATTGGGTTGATATTTTCCGTGTTGTATTTAAGGGGCTTTCCTTTTTCTTTGTGTATGTAGAGTCCTACTGATACAGAGGCTTCTGCTACACTACTTGTCTTCATTTGTATTTGTTGGTGTGTATGAGATAGAAGTGTCAGATCACTTGCAAAGCTCAAATCTTCTTGATAGCTTAACACTAAATCTTAATGTAGATTTAGTTTGTGAGTATGAAAATAATCTGTATAACTAAAACAAACATGATAGAATTACCGGCAATTTCTATTTTTGAATGGTAGATTTGTAAGGTGTTCAAAAGTAATCAGTAGGAATTTCCACTTGACTAAACCTTCATATTAGTTAATACTTGTCAGTATAGACTGTTTCTGGTATTAAAGAAACTGATTCACCTTATAATGTTTGAACCATTGGCATAACTTTTTACTGTTATAAACATGTTATCAGTGGACTATTCAGAAATATGACTAACCTCCTACAAGACTGAAACCTTTATACTGATAAATCACTGACTATAACAAAGATTTATGTGGGTTCGAATCATACAGGGAATATCAATCTTTCGAAGATAACAGAGTCGACTTACTGACGAGTTAAAACTATCACGAAAATTAAGTTTGAGGCCTCTTCAACCTCCACCTAACCATTTAAAACAAACCAACAACAACAAAAACTTAGCTGTATTGAATCACTTAGAATTGTGATCGCATTATTACTTAATCGATGAAATTCTAAAAACATCAACAAGGATTAGACAAACGTAACAATAGTCACTAGTCAATAACCAGTTAGCTTGAAGTAAGAATACATTCTCATTATAGACAAACAATTGCAAATATATATAATTCATTTGAATAGATCTAACCTATTCATCTAGGAGACTATGATAGAGGAAAGTTTTAAATTGACACGTTTCGTGTGATTAAAATGTTGAATTGCCTCCTGATTAATGGATTATGCTCAATTAAATAACTTGGTTAATGTATATTTAGTGATGAAACAGAATTTATTGATGCATATCACTTTTTAAATGGACTGATATTATTAAAATAGGATAACTAATTAAGAACGCAAGATCTCTTCTTTTCTAGTTCTTACACGCTATATAAGATGTAACACTGATGAAATAGTATAAGAAATTAATAACATTGAAAGTGAATTCTATCATTAAAATGGTTGAATTTATGAGGAATTTATTTTGTTCAAGAGGATGTAACAACACTTGCACAATTGATGAACAATTTGTCTATCAGTAGTTGATATTATTCATAAGATGGTGATCGATAGAATCCGTTCTTCATTAAGAAGGATCTGACATATATGACATTGATCAACACCCATTAATCAATCAATTATAAATACATCTCACTCCTATAAGAGGTCAGTCGCGGCCTGGAGAGCTGATTGGTTACGTCTCTGACTGTGAAGCTGGGTGACACAGAATCGAGTCCGTCAAGGAGCATCAGTTCCCCTAAGATTACCGGGATACCTTGCTGACAAGTGGCAATTAACACGAAACCTAGGTCCAGAGTTTCCTGTTGACTACCTCCAACCACCATCTAGTGTCAACATAGTGCACACATTGTCAAGTCACCTAGACTGGTGGCCACATTGCAACTTGGTTGATAGGATTCAATCTGCACTAAAAAGGACCTGATATCCATGACATTGGTCATCACCCATTGATCAATCAATTGTAAATGAGCTAATACTATTTAAAACTAGGGAAGATTAGACAGGTATTTCATCTTTATCTGAGATTAGTAAAAAGTATGCACCAGTAACATAGTACTTTGAATTATAATCAAATTACTATAAATTGCTAATTCTAACATAATTTTATGAAATACAATGACATTCATGTAATGTAATTGATGATGATTATCTTATTAATGGCATGAGCGACTTTCAACTAGTCAAGACTTTCATGTAGAACTTTTCAAATTCATTTTAAAAGTTAAGAAGATTGTGGAAATTATAAGCAAAGATAGATAGTGGCTAGTAGTGGAATCCAGGACCCGTGTTTCGTCCTATTTAGGACTTGTCAGATGGATATACTTGCATCTCAGAGTTGATGTTCACTACGGGACTCGAACCCAATGCCGTTCGCTTCAAACGCCATCGAGTTATCCATTTAGCTACTGAGAGATGGCGTTTGAAGTGAATGGTACTGGGTTCAAGTCTTAGAGTGATCATCAACTCTGGGATGCAGGTACATCCAGTTGACGAGTCCTGAAATAGAACGTAACGAGAATTCTGGATTTCATTACTAGCCACTACCCATCTTTGCTTAGAATGCTTTTGAATCAAGGCAATATCGAGACACTAAGCACAGTATGTACATATGGTAATAAGAAACTTATCGATTGCGGTCCTAAAGATTAATGGGAAGATTCAAATAAACAATATCAAGTGATTGTGAGGACCTATTTGATTTTAAATTTGGAGACTTCTCAATAGTACAACGCTATGATCTCTCAAGTTTTATTATATGAGATTAGTACAATACTTTTAAACTACTGAATAATTTACATTTCCAATTAATTTGAAATTTAACAGTCTTTTAATACCCCTTTGTTTTAGTGTAAATGATACATGCAGTTTATATATTTCAATGTTTGTTTTTTAAGGAATCTAATAGATAAATAACCATTCTAGAATAAATTACTGATAGTGATATAGTAACATATAAGACTAATATATAACTCAGTCGTGTCTGTTGTGAGGCAATGACTCACTGAAGATCATAGTGAATAGTAGTGCAATATCGTGGATTGGTTAAAGTTAGACATTAATATTTTTGGATACCATATCAGTGGTTTAGAGGTTAAACGTTCACATACGAAACTGAAGTTCATGGGTTCTAGCTCCTTTAGTCCGAGACCGTGTATGCTCACTGACATTGAAGAGTTCCATACAAGGACAAAATAGCCATCTAATGCTTCCAGAGTTTTCATAAGTTGGTCTAACTTAAAGCGACTATTAAAAATCACTATAATCTCCACACCACACCCCTGATAGTTTTTGATAATTATCAGGAGGGGTTTGTGGAGGTTTTAGTAATTGCAATAGTTGAAATCATGAGTCAATCGAAGCTGAACCACCATGGAAAACCTAGAAGCACTGGACGGCCATTCCGTCCTAATTTGGGACTCCTGAACAGTGAGTATCCACGATCCCGCCCCACGCGATATTCGAACCCAGAACTCATCAATCTCAGTGGTCTAATGGTTAAGCACTCACGCGCGAGACTGACAGGTCCTCGGTTCGAATCTCGTTAGGTGAGACCATGGATGCTCATTTCTTAGGAGTCTCACAGTATTACTAAACGTCCATCCAGGTAATTACATGCAACAATCCTTAGATACAAATCTTGAACATGAATACATTACATCAAATGGATTATGTCATTCAGCTGTTCCTTTGAATAAAATCGATACAACGACGACGACAACAACAACTTCAACTACTACTAAGACAACATCGATTATGAACGATTGTTTAGTTTGAATCAATCCACTACATTCCCATATTCACAGTTTAATAATAATAATAATAATCTAAGTTATCGTAATCTATTAACATTGAATAATTCAACAGAACTGAATACTATTCAATCTTCTAGTATAAATCCGTATTCTCAATTACAACCTATGAATAAGTCAATGAAAGTTGATTATGCAATAGATTCATTAATGGATTTAAATTATGGTAAACTTTTTTTTATAACCTGTAATTAAAGTTTATATTGTTGTTCTATTCTGTAAGAAGTCTCATCAGCCATTTTGGTTTGGTGTGTGTGACGAAATCCTTTAGGGATCAGTTCAACTTGCCTTCAGCCACACTTCAGTTTCCCATGATCTCCAGTCGAATCGAATAGTAAATTGATGTAAGTTCTCCAACTCTTTACGAAGTTGGAAAAAAATATGGGAAATCTGAAGCGTGGAAGAGTAGCAGGCCCTGACATGTTTACTCGTGAGACCTTTAAGGATGGTGGTCCAGTATTAGCAGCGAGATTGACTGAGTTCTTAGGTAAAATTTGGAAACTAGACATAATCCAGTCTAACTGGTCTCAATCACTGATTGAGCCAATATATAAGAAAGGACAAAAATCCTCTTGTGACAATCACAGAGGAATAAGTTTGACTAATATAATGTTTAAAATATTAGCTTCAACAATACTTCGACGCCTAACCAAAGCTCGTGAATAACAGACTAGAGAAAATCAGGCTGGTTTTCGACCTGGTTGCGGTTGTATAGATCAGATATTCACACTATGTCGAAACCTATTTCACTAGGATTTGAACCGACAGTTGTATCTCTGTGTTAATGTGGTATGACAACTTGTTGTGATATACGTACGTACGAAGTTCTACGTTGTTGCTAACTGGTTGACTCTTTAAGAAATAAGTGATCACAGTTTATACTTGAATAATTAATAAGTTAAGAATAATATATGTAAATGACTTCAATTTAGTTGATATAATCGCAAAATAACTGTTATATAAAGTACAGATATAAGTGTATTTTGAGTAAATAGTTTAATCATAATGATCGCCTAGTTAACAATTAGAGTTCTAACATGTCTAGTAAGAGACAGGTATTACCAATGACTTTGTAATGTTCTATTACGGATTGACTGAATTAGTACAATTAACACTTTAGACCTTAATAAAACCTAGGATACGGATATGAGAACGCAATCATTAAATTGAATGTGAGATTATAATTTATGGATAAACCAATCAGGTATACGATAACAGGTTTCAGATTTTGGCTCGAAATTCACTCATCCATTTGATTAAATACCATATTAGCATTGTAGCTTATGTGAATTCGTGATGAAAACCCCTTAAATCTAATTTCTAACCTTAATCATCAACTGTAAACCATAATTCTAATTCGTCACACAAATTTCTAACCCTCATTTGATCCTGGTTATTAGGTGGACATTCTCAAGGTCAGTCTAACGTTACTCAAAAGTTGTCCATGAATTATAATCACACCGTTCTTGCTCTTTTCGAAATGATAAAGGGAACTATGTGTAAGAAATAAAAGGTATTTCTAGGGTTAGAAGTGACCTTTAAGTTCTAAAAGCTTCTAGAAAGTATGCCGAAATTAATAGTGATAATAATAGACAATTGAATAAGGGAAACATTTATACAAGCACTGATTGACCGGAAGTAGATTTAAAAAACTATAGATGTCTTTCAACACTAAGGCCAATTTACATTTTTCCATATATATTGAATTGTTATAATTTTATATGTATACAAACTTACACGTAAGTTATATTGATATTCATTTATTTAAACACATAAACATTGGTACAAGGAGGCACCAAATATATATGCACTACATAAATCATTCGATTTGTGTGAGGGATGGGATACTGCCCGGGTGCCCAAACCGAAACTGATGGTCTTCTTAGGGGTCCACAACCTGAGCCTTCGGCCTACATGTCTGATCCACAAGGCATTGGACCAGCGTAAGGAGATGCAGTCCCATGGTAACCGGTGACCAACAATAGGTTCATACACTATTTGTTTCCTAAGGATACTGGAGTCCATGTACAACATTGGTTTTGAATCAGGATTTTCCAAATCCCCTAGGTGGACTCTCCATGCCCATCAACCCGGTTCAAGCGCCGAACATTTGCTTTTTGTTCTCTTAATTTCGTAAAGAACATCCTCACCATAAGAAGGCAGTGAATAGGACTTCCCTGGTAGTAGCTGTATGCACAAGGTCTATTATACGATGTCAACTCCAGAATTCTTATTCAATAACTAAAGATATTTATCTACTACATATCAACAGTATCAAAACCTTTAATTCATTTACAGTTAAAGTTAACTCAATACTCAAGCGAACTTAACAGTTTTTTCAACTATTTGTATCCTTTAGTGAATTCAATATTAAACAGAATTACCGATTCAAGTAATTGAATAAATTCTTCTATCATTTTCTATAGAATCTGTCATTCATTCAAACGATAATTCAAAAGATCCAAATTTCTCATTGAAATATTCAAATAAATATGATAAGTAAGTTGAATCATCATTTTCTATTATGCAAATTCATTAGATTCATTTGGTGTTGTGGTTTTATTTGTATCTTCTCATTGTTATTTAGGACAACAATTCATTAGTCTCATGTTGGCATATGTACATCCTGTGAGGATTACCTCGATATAGCCTTAAGTCATAAGCTTTCTTTTGAACAAAGATAGATAGTGGATAACAGTGGTGGGATCCATTTTGACGTGTTTCGTCCCATTTGGGACTCATCAGCTGACTGTATCTGCATCTCCGAGTCGATGTCCACTTCGGGATTCGAACCCAGTACCGTCCGCTTGAAATACCATTGCATTATTCACAATTAGAAGATATAAGTAAGACAACACCCGATTGTACAACCAAGTGGCTATCAGGACTCAGTAGCTAAGTAGATAATGCGATGGCGTTTGAAGCGAACGGTACTGGGTTCGAGTCCCACAGTGAACCTCAACTCTAGGATGTGGGTGTGTCCAGTTGATTAGTCCCAAATAGGACAAAACTTTATTCCACTGCTAACTACTATCCATCTTTACATAAATTAATTAGATGTTATTTTATTTGTAGAAATAACTATTCGACGAACAAAATGGTCACACTTCAATAACCTTTTTTGTTTTGTTTAGACTTCTCAAGTATTTGATGAATTGAAAAAGGAAGGTCTAGTGTTATAAAATGAGATATATGTTAAGTTTATTGGGGGATGAAATGATTAGTTATTAAGGTGAGGTAAATTCCAGTTTCTGATTAGATTTTGTGCTGATTGACACTCATCAGTAAGGTATACAGTTAATCATAAGGGAGTTGATGGTCATGGAACGCAGAATCAAACAAACTTCAGTGATATAGCATGACTTTTACACAATATTGTTGTTGAGTATGATATCAGTGATCTAGAGGTGAAAATTCCGCTCTTGAGACTGATCATGGGTCCGATTCCCGGCTTCAGAGTTGTAAACGTGCACTGTCGAAGAGTTATGTACTAAGACGAAACTGCCTTTAGTGCTTCCAGATTTTTAATGGCTCTCTAATTCTGAATCGGTTCATAATATCGATAAAATATTGCAATATTCTTGTAATTGACATTCATTCATGATAAGAGTTATACACCTAATCCCCATAAATCATCCAGTGTAACGATTTGCCTCTTACATAGATATTTCGACAATTTTATATGGAAAATAACAGAACTTAATAAGTATGAGGATATAAATTTGTTAAGCGAGTATGTTATTATAGATCTTACTAGGACTAAAATGAAACTCATTTAGTTTTTAATATGGAATTCAAAACAACTGTCAATCAATATCAAAGTCAGAATCTTCAATATGAACGTCAAGATAGTTCTACTATACGGAGCTGAAACTTGGTGAACTAATACAACTATTATCGAGAAGGTGCAAGTATTTATACATAGTTGTCTACGCCGGACGCTATTAGCAACAGCCAAATGTGGGAAAGAACAAACCAGATCCCAACAGAGGAAGAAATTAGGAAGAAGCGCTGGAAGTGGATAGGACATACATTGAGGAAAGCACCCAACTGCGTCACAAGATAAGCCCTCACATGGAATCCTGAAGGTCAAAGGAAAAGAGGAAGACCAAAGAACACATTACGCCGGAAAATGGAGATAGACATGAGAAAAATGAACAAGAATTGTATGGAATTAATTAAGAAGGCGAAGGACAGAGTGGGTTAGAGAATGCTGGTCGGTGGCCTATGCTTCATTAGGAGTAACAGGCGTAAGTAAGTTGTCTACGCAAAATACTCAACATCCATTGGCCGTATACCATCAGCAACAGCCTACTATAGGAGAGAACAAACCAACTTCCAGCTGAGGTGGATATTAGGAAAAGACATTGGAAGTGGATAGGATATACATTACGCAAATCATCAAAGTTGATCACAAAGCAAGCTTTCACTTGGAATCATAAAAGGAAGAAGAAAAGAGGAAAGCCAAAGAACACATTACGTCGGGAAATAGAATCAGATATGAAAAGGATGAATAACAACTGGAAAGGATTACTCTGGACAGAGTTGGATGAAGAGTGCTGATGGTCGGTAAATGCTCCTCCACGAGGAGTAACAGGCGTAAGTAAGTTTTCAATAGATCGTTTAAACATATTAACAATTATATCACTTTCTTTTTTCATGTTAACATTTTTTATTTAACAGAATACCTACATCATCATTGAACTCTACAATAGATCCACTTCATATAACAAAAGATTCATTATATCCTCCTATAGATAGAAGAAATGATTGTGAATTCAATACTACTACTACTACTAATACATTACATCATTTATGGTTAGATAATGAATCTATTCAACAAGAGATTCATTCATCATATCCATGTTGTTCAACGTATTATTTAGGATTTTATTCAACAAATGATTATTTAACATCACAATTTACCGATACATTACAATATTATAATACAAAAACAAATTTAATTGATTATGATTATACTACTGAAATACAACAACAGAATAATAATTATTTTACAAATACATCCTATCTACAATATAATAATAATCAAAATAAAGAATCTATAAAATATTTGAATATAGATTCTTATAAAGTTCCTGAAATGATACATGAACATGATACCATTTCATCTGGAACCTCTAGTCAAATGAATGATCATCATCAACATCAGAATGATATATTCATGACTTCAAATGAATATACATAAGCCAATTACAACATTCATGATGGAACGACTATGTTGAAGATCAATCATCCCCAAGAGCAAGTAACATCTTACTCAAATGAATCATTACTTAATTTTAACATTCAGAATATCTATGTAGATAGTTCGTCAGTTAACTATAAAATATAGGACTAGGCACATCTATGCATGCATTGGTTGAATGATGTATGATTCTAACATTCAGGATGTCTATAATAGACATTTAATAACATGGATACTTTGAATATATCCATTTGAAAGCATCCATGTAGACAGTTAGTTACAACATAGGACCAGGTATATTTATACATCAATCTAAATATGTATGATTATCTTCATTTATTTTATTTTACTATCCTGTTCTTGTTTGTTTGTTTGTTTCGTCTTGTACAGAAAAGAAAACATAAGACACCCCCTTCTCATATATACACTTCATTGTACACAATGGAAATGTAACTGCTAACAGTTCGGTTTTCTTTTAAGAAAACAAACAAACAATCATTTGTTAATTTATAAAATTTTTATTTAGTTTATGATGTATATTACACTAAATACAATTTATTTATTATTTATTTACTTGAACACATAAATATTGGTACAAGGGGGAGCCACACAATCACAATGAGAATGGGAAGAGAGAAAAAAGAAGGTAAGGTGAGTATAAGAAAAAAAAGAACAATAACAACCATAGATTAGTGTATAGTAGTGAAATAATAAGAATAATAGTGGGGGAGACGAAAAGGTACAATCAGAAGAAATCTTTCAGTTAAGGAAGATACAACCACCTTTTATGAAGAAAGTAACATAAAGTTACAGCAGAATCGCCACTGGCTTCTATTCTGAGCCATATTTGATAACGTCTATAGCCACTGTGTTGTACCATCTCTCGGAACCCAACCAGGGAGTCGTGAAGGTCTAGCAGAAGCCAGTCCTTTGCAGCTTTCTTTCAATTCTCGTTCAATCATTAATCTTATGGTTTAGATAAAATGAAATCTTAGAAATATTAGTGAGGAACTGAGTTATTTAAGGTTTAGAATATGTCGAATATGAGATAGATATTGAAGGTAGCTAGTAGGAAACCCTGTATGATCGATATTTCAGGCTAGTTGGAAGGTATCAATAAACTGAAGAATGAATGAACTATTACATTAAATGGCTTTGTGAAGATTTTTTGTATAGTCGGGTCGTAAATATGTACAAAAGGGTCTACCTCAACAGCTTAAGAGCATTATACTCATCGCAAGACTTGATAGTTTTAAAAGTGATGTAGGGTTGTGGATAGTTAAAAGGTTTCAAGATGATATTTCATTGCTTTCAACTAGTTGATTGTTTGACGATCTTTAATTGAATGTTGAGTAGTCAAAGAGAGAACGAAAATAATTAATTCTGAATATATCATTATTTTCTACAAGTTAGACAAATCCAGGTCACGCATAGCGTGTACGACTGTAGGATTCATGTATCAATATTCACCACGTACACAAGCGATCGTAGTAATCTGAGGAAACTAATATTCGATGGGGTTTTGTGGAGATTGTAGTAATTTCAACTAGTTGAAATTACTACAATCTCCACAAAACCCCTTCTGATAATAATCACCTGCTCACTAGTGACTGACTTCAAGAGACACTCCTGGAGTTCTAGTGAGAAGCTACTACCAGTGGACTAATATTCCTTTATTTTCGTTGAAAATAGCTTAATTAGTACATTAAAATAAGTATCTAAAAGTAAATACATTAGTTAAGACGATAAAATTGCAGTTAATTACCACTCTGTAGTGCTATAAGTCTGAAGACCTTTCATGACTTCTGTTATAATCTCTTTCTTACAGTTATGACCCAGCTATTACTATTGCTTAGTATTCTCGGACACCGATTCACTCGACAAGTCCCCAAATCAGAACACGGTTGAACAGGAAAGAGATAATATTCCAAATAACAAGATTAGATGGAAGTTGAAATTACTACAATCTCCACAAAACCCCTTCTGATAATAATCACCTGCTCACTAGTGACTGACTTCAAGAGACACTCCTGGAGTTCTAGTGAGAAGCTACTACCAGTGGACTAATATTCCTTTATTTTCGTTGAAAATAGCTTAATTAGTACATTAAAATAAGTATCTAAAAGTAAATACATTAGTTAAGACGATAAAATTGCAGTTAATTACCACTCTGTAGTGCTATAAGTCTGAAGACCTTTCATGACTTCTGTTATAATCTCTTTCTTACAGTTATGACCCAGCTATTACTATTGCTTAGTATTCTCGGACACCGATTCACTCGACAAGTCCCCAAATCAGAACACGGTTGAACAGGAAAGAGATAATATTCCAAATAACAAGATTAGATGGAAGTAAGATGCCAGCAAGAAGCACAATAGGGAAAAACGTCACTATATTTATAGTTTTTTTACATGAGAAGATTCTAGAGTATTCTCCAACTATCGACTAGTGCTGATTGGATAAGAATGAGCTAATCAGCGTGCACCAAAGTAATCGTGCATTGAGCTTGCTTTAATCTAGTCTATGTCCCGCTAACAACTTCCTTATGACATGAACTAATAACCTCAATAAATTATGAATTTCAAGCATAACTTAAATCTTAAAAATCATTCGAAACCTAGTAAACATCAAATATTACTTCATTTCTGTGAAGCTTAATCTAAACTCCGCCTGGAGTCTCTCCGCGGGCTACTGCCGGTCCCAAGCCTGGATAAAGTAGAAGGGTTGGACATGGGGTTAGCGACTCCATCCCGTAAAATACCAACTCGCCGAAAAAACGCCAACCAGAAAAAAGTCTTATGTAAATTATAAACAAACTACGTAAATTTTAAGTGGAATTCTCATGCCAAATCATGATATTATTGATGCTCTAAGCTCTATTTAAAGCTACTAACCCCTCCTAGTTCTTCTGATTATGAAAGATTTTCTCAAGGCGACAGCTAAGAATCTAATAGATACTTCTTGGAATCTATCAACTTAAAAGATTCCGGTAACATTACCGATGGATTAGTGACGTATTGTTCTCTTGAATTGAGATTGAGTGTGCGGATTAAAATTTATTTATTTGAACACACAGATTGGTAGTAAGGGGCACTGAATACATATGCGCCACTTGATGTGTGGGCTGTGATACTGCCCGGGTGCTCGAAGCGAAGCAGGTGATTTTCTTAAGGGGCCACACTTGGAGCCTTCGACCTAAATGTCTGATCAACAAGGCAATGGAGCAACGTCAGGAGATGCAGTCCCATGGTAGCCGGTCACCAATAATTGGTCAATACTCCATTTATTGTTTCAGGTTCCTGGAGCCCATGTGCACCATTGATTTGGAATTAGGGTTTTCCAATTCCTCTAGGTGGAGTCTCCGTTTTCACCAACCTGATTAAAGCGCCCTTCGTCCCCTCAATTTTGTAAACAACACCCTCTCCACAAGAAAGCACTGAGTAGGACTTCTCTGGCAGTGGTTGCATACGCCTGGTAATGTGAGAGCATTTGGATAGGTAGAGCTAACTCTCCCCATTCTCGGCCATACCAGGGCATTCTTCCAAGTCAACCGATGTAGGCCCCAATCTTGCAACATTAATCTTTTGTAATTTGTGTTTGATTTACACAGAAAACGACCGAACTTATGTTTAATGCCTCTGAACCTAACTGAAAACACTTGATTTAAAGTCTAACTAGTTGTTTGCTTCAGTTTCAAACTAATTAGATAAAATACTTAGTCTCACTTAAAATATTTGTAGCTTGCAACAAAATATACTTAATGAATCATCTCAATTTATAACACATGATAACAACCTCAAAAGATTAATAATTTCAAATAAATTGAGCATTGGGTTCATTGTTATAAATAAAAATAAAATATTTGTAATATCCCAATGAGTAGAAAATTAGATTTTCTGACGTTTCGTGACTTAGTGTAAGTCACTTCTTCATAGTAAATAAATAACCAAATTAAAATTAATCCAAATTGAAATAGTACAACGGAACAATGCAAGAATAATATTGGATCAATCAAATACAGGTCTGAACAAGTTGATGTCTTGTCATTTCTGTCAAGGTGATTCATAAGTGATATGTATGTAAATTTGTGTGTATGTATATGTGTATTGTTTAAGAATGAAAACTTGTGTGACCTTTATGGTAAGAAAGGATAAAGTTTAAATTTGTAATATGATAGTGTGAAATTGTAAATACGATCAGACTGAGTGGCTAGGATAGATGGTTCAAGTAGGATGTATAGTAAGACCTTCCTTTCTATTGAGAGAAGTAGGATTAAGCATTATATGGAACGCATCAGCTACCCTCCTTTCTTTGCAGTTGGAAAAGCCTTTTTGCAATATTTTGATATTTTTAAAATCAATTTGGTGGTTGTTGAAAATGGCATGAACTGCTATTGCCGATTTAATTTGAAGTTGGTTCAATTCTACAGGATTGTTAGGAGGTTTCTTTGTGTACCTAATATGTTCTTTGGCTCTAGTCAAGATTTCGCAGGATGACTCTCCAATATAATAGGCATCACAATCGATACAACCTAATTTGTAGACGCAGTTCTGTGTGGACATGAAAGGGATTTTTTCTTTCAGGCGAACTAAAGTATTTCGAAGTGTGTTCGTTGTTTTGTAATATACTTTAATTCTGTGGTGTTTTAAGATTCTTTGGATTTCTTCTGTTGTGCCATGACGGTATGGTAGAACTGCAGTACTAATCCATGACATTTCATTCGAATCATTATTATAATGTAATAAATTGTTTTGTTTTAATATGCTTCTAATAATCTTCATAGAAAAATTACTAAATTGCAAGATGCTGATTACATTCATTTGTTCTTTTTGTTTGTCTTCCTCTGATGTGATGATCTTGTTAGCTCTTCTAAAAAGATTTAAGGCTAGTGAGATCTTAGCACTGAAAGGAAGTCCATATAACGATTTGAGTGCGTCGGTTTTCGGTAAATGGATAGGTTTAGACTGTAGCGTGGCGTCGAGTGGAGATTGACTATGAACACCGCTACCAAGAAGCTCGTGCCAAATGACTCCATAAAATCCACGAGAAGCCAAATATCAGAAGGCAATTAATGGACCAAATCGAGATGTATTCGCTGGCGATCTCGTGGCATAGAAAGGATACCGAGATCGTGCCAGGACAAAAGCTTGGTTACAGAACGCAACCGAATTCGCGCGAAGTTACAATCAAAGTGTAAGTATAAGAATGGAAGCACAAAATAGCTGTCATTAGCACAGTCAAACAAAAGCACGTTAAAACAAACACTGGTACAGTTGGTTATAATAATAATTGTTTTTATTAAACCAGTCGTGTTCTCGTGATAAACGTGAGTCACTACAGGAGCCCCCCGCTAGAAAGGGTTTACACTTTCGATAAATAGCGGTTTGAATCGTGGGACTGATCGGCTGACGAGCGATTGTAGGACGGAAGAATTGGCGAACAGGAAAGCGATCGTTGATCGTCGAGTTGCCAACGAAGGTCGTTTTCGGAGAACGGTACCAGGAGCGATGTGCTGTATTTGTTGCTTGAATTGGCATGCCACACGAGTGGTTTGTGTCCAGAATCTGAAGATTGCGTTCGTAGGAGTCCGGACCAGAAACGCTGCAGACGTAGGACGAAACCACGTTGAGCCGATGAACCAGAAGCGACCGTAACGACCAACTTCGAGATCAAGCGTATGCCAAGCCTTCGAAACCAATATATCGACTGAGTGCGTTGACAAGAGCGTGGGTGATCAAGCCAACTTTCGCCAAAGTTGACTGAAGTCGATGGAACCAAACGGAGATGGTCGAAGGCGTGGGCTCAGGAAACAAAAAAATCAAAAAAGGGAAGAGTGTAGCATGCGTGTAGTATAGGAATAATCCTACACCGTATCGGTTGTTAACTGTGCGACTATTCGCGGGAGCGTACGGGCAACCGGAACGTGAGACGGTAATCTCGTTCCTATCGCGTGAGCCTGCAATCTCATCCGAGGTCAGAGGCGGCGTGGTCTGCTGATCTGGACGTGAGACTGTCGTCTCGTCCGTAGATAGTGCAGATGACGCGTGCTGTTGACCGGAACGTGAGAATGAGGTCTTGGATGTATCTAGCGTGGGATCTGAAAAAGATTTAAGGATCCCGCTAGGTTTGATAGGTCTAGCATTGAATCTGAAGTTATCAGATAGGGCACTGTCATGGACGTGTGCTGATTTGAGACGATCAACGCTGACGATCACGACGCGGCCATATCGATCAACCTTGAAGGTCTTTCCGTGACGAGCGATCACGTGAAAAGAGCCTTCGTAAGGTTGTTGCCAAGGTTCGCGTACCGAATCTACTCGTATGAAAACACGTGTACAGGTAAATAACTCTCGAGGGAGAGCGACCTGTCGATGTTGTATTCGAGTTGACACCGGAGACAGCGTTCGCATAAATGCAGACAGTCGATGGACGTAGTCTGATTTACCGAAATTAGGTCTGCTCCATGGTGTGAAGAATTCTCCGAGCAGACGCAATGTCGTGCTGTATACAAGTTCAGCGGCGGAACATTGAATATCTGCCTTTAAGCTCGTTCTGACCCCTAAAAGAACGAGCGGTAAGGTTTCGTGCCAGTTGCCGTTTTCGTGTGCTCGTAGAGCACTTCTAAGTTGGCAGTGAAACCGTTCACTTAACCATTTGGTGCTGGGTGGTAGACGGATATGCTTATGCGTATGCATTCCGTACCAAGCAGCCGGGTTAGCGAGGAGAATCGTTAATAGGGTAAAATTTCTTGAATAAAGCGTGGGATTTACCGTCACGCAAATAAAAAGTGACAAGGATTCGGTACACATACGTGGGAGTTTATTACATTAATACTATTCTTATCGTTATCCGTCATGTCGCGTATATTGTATATTAAAAGATAATATGAAAATATACGACAGACGTGGATAGATAAATAACAGACTCACCAAATTGGCTTCTTTGAAAGGTTTGACCAGAGGTTGTGGCGTGTTCCAGACTTTGGGATCACCAATTGTAGCGTGGCGTCGAGTGGAGATTGACTATGAACACCGCTACCAAGAAGCTCGTGCCAAATGACTCCATAAAATCCACGAGAAGCCAAATATCAGAAGGCAATTAATGGACCAAATCGAGATGTATTCGCTGGCGATCTCGTGGCATAGAAAGGATACCGAGATCGTGCCAGGACAAAAGCTTGGTTACAGAACGCAACCGAATTCGCGCGAAGTTACAATCAAAGTGTAAGAATAAGAATGGAAGCACAATATAGCTGTCATTAGCACAGTCAAACAAAAGCACATTAAAACAAGCACTGGTACAGTTGGTTATAATAATAATTGTTTTTATTAAACCAGTAGTGTTCTCGTGATAAATGTGAGTCACTACAAGACTTCCATTTGGATTTCTTTTTACTAAACAATCCAAGAATGGTAGCTCACCATGTACATTTTCATTGGTGAATTTGATGTATGATGAAAGTGTATTTATTCGTTTAGAAAAAGATCTTAGATGGGTCTTTTTTATAACAACAAATGTATCGTCTACATATCTAAGCCAAATTCGTGGTATAATGTTGTGGGCGAAGATATTTGATTCTATGTATGCCATAAAAAGGTTGGCTACAATCGGGGACACGGGGGATCCCATTGCTACACCGCTAGTTTGTTTGAATAACATACCGTTAAAAGTAAATAGCGTTGAATTTAAGCAAAGTTTTAAGGATTTCACGATTAGACTGATGCTCAACGGGCATCTGTCAAGAAGAGTATTGTCGTTCTCAAGTAAACCACTAATGAATTCTAAACATTTATCAATGGGAACACTTGTGTAAAAAGAAACGACATCAAAGCTTACCATGATTTCATTCTTCTCGATGATTAATCCGGATAATTTTGATTTAAAGTCATATGTGTCTTTAATTATATTATGTAAGTTGAGTTGTAGTGGTTTTAATATGTTGCTTAAATATTTTGATAATGCATATGTTGGGGTGTTTGTGAAGTCTACTATCGGTCTTAGAGGAATATCTGGTTTGTGAATTTTTGGTAAGCCATAAAACCGTGAGACATTACATGATTTAGGATGCAACGCAAACCAAAGCGAGACCCCAATGAATGGTTTTAGCTCGTTCAAAAGTTGATTTGTTTTTAATTTGACTTTGTTCTTAATCGTTAGAGAAGTTTTTGGATTGATCTTTTCATACGGTCCTGTTGAGAGATGTTCAAGAGCTTTATTAATATAATCTGTTTTATTCATGATTACTGTTGTGTTGCCTTTGTCGGCTTTTGTGATGATAATCGTTTAGTCTTTTTTTAAAGTGAATGCAGAGCCTTCAATTCTTCTTTTGAAATGTTTGGTGTAATGTGATTTTGTTTAGTCAGAATATGAGATGTCTTTTGACTTAGTAAATGCGACTCTTTTTCCGGTAGTTGTGCGATTATTTGTTCTTTAAACAGTCACGAAATGACTCTACTGGAGAAGGGATTAAATTTCAATTTACATAGAAAACCACTTAGCACTCTTGAAATTGCTCCAATTATAGAACAAATAATCGCACAACTACCGGAAAAAGAGTCGCATTTACTAAGTCAAAAGACATCTCATATTCTGACTAAACAAAATCACATTACACCAAACATTTCAAAAGAAGAATTGAAGGCTCTGCATTCACTTTAAAAAAAGACTAAACGATTATCATCACAAAAGCCGACAAAGGCAACACAACAGTAATCATGAATAAAACAGATTATATTAATAAAGCTCTTGAACATCTCTCAACAGGACCGTATGAAAAGATCAATCCAAAAACTTCTCTAACGATTAAGAACAAAGTCAAATTAAAAACAAATCAACTTTTGAACGAGCTAAAACCATTCATTGGGGTCTCGCTTTGGTTTGCGTTGCATCCCAAATCATGTAATGTCTCACGGTTTTATGGCTTACCAAAAATTCACAAACCAGATATTCCTCTAAGACCGATAGTAGACTTCACAAACACCCCAACATATGCATTATCAAAATATTTAAGCAACATATTAAAACCACTACAACTCAACTTACATAATATAATTAAAGACACATATGACTTTAAATCAAAATTATCCGGATTAATCATCGAGAAGAATGAAATCATGGTAAGCTTTGATGTCGTTTCTTTTTACACAAGTGTTCCCATTGATAAATGTTTAGAATTCATTAGTGGTTTACTTGAGAACGACAATACTCTTCTTGACAGATGCCCGTTGAGCATCAGTCTAATCGTGAAATCCTTAAAACTTTGCTTAAATTCAACGCTATTTACTTTTAACGGTATGTTATTCAAACAAACTAGCGGTGTAGCAATGGGATCCCCCGTGTCCCCGATTGTAGCCAACCTTTTTATGGCATACATAGAATCAAATATCTTCGCCCACAACATTATACCACGAATTTGGCTTAGATATGTAGACGATACATTTGTTGTTATAAAAAAGACCCATCTAAGATCTTTTTCTAAACGAATAAATACACTTTCATCATACATCAAATTCACCAATGAAAATGTACATGGTGAGCTACCATTCTTGGATTGTTTAGTAAAAAGAAATCCAAATGGAAGTCTTGTAGTGACTCACATTTATCACGAGAACACTACTGGTTTAATAAAAACAATTATTATTATAACCAACTGTACCAGTGCTTGTTTTAATGTGCTTTTGTTTGACTGTGCTAATGACAGCTATATTGTGCTTCCATTCTTATTCTTACACTTTGATTGTAACTTCGCGCGAATTCGGTTGCGTTCTGTAACCAAGCTTTTGTCCTGGCACGATCTCGGTATCCTTTCTATGCCACGAGATCGCCAGCGAATACATCTCGATTTGGTCCATTAATTGCCTTCTGATATTTGGCTTCTCGTGGATTTTATGGAGTCATTTGGCACGAGCTTCTTGGTAGCGGTGTTCATAGTCAATCTCCACTCGACGCCACGCTACAGTCTAAACCTATCCATTTACCGAAAACCGACGCACTCAAATCGTTATATGGACTTCCTTTCAGTGCTAAGATCTCACTAGCCTTAAATCTTTTTAGAAGAGCTAACAAGATCATCACATCAGAGGAAGACAAACAAAAAGAACAAATGAATGTAATCAGCATCTTGCAATTTAGTAATTTTTCTATGAAGATTATTAGAAGCATATTAAAACAAAACAATTTATTACATTATAATAATGATTCGAATGAAATGTCATGGATTAGTACTGCAGTTCTACCATACCGTCATGGCACAACAGAAGAAATCCAAAGAATCTTAAAACACCACAGAATTAAAGTATATTACAAAACAACGAACACACTTCGAAATACTTTAGTTCGCCTGAAAGAAAAAATCCCTTTCATGTCCACACAGAACTGCGTCTACAAATTAGGTTGTATCGATTGTGATGCCTATTATATTGGAGAGTCATCCCGCGAAATCTTAACTAGAGCCAAAGAACATATTAGGTACACAAAGAAACCTCCTAACAATCCTGTAGAATTGAACCAACTTCAAATTAAATCGGCAATAGCAGTTCATGCCATTTTCAACAACCACCAAATTGATTTTAAAAATATCAAAATATTGCAAAAAGGCTTTTCCAACTGCAAAGAAAGGAGGGTAGCTGATGCGTTCCATATAATGCTTAATCCTACTTCTCTCAATAGAAAGGAAGGTCTTACTATACATCCTACTTGAACCATCTATCCTAGCCACTCAGTCTGATCGTATTTACAATTTCACACTATCATATTACAAATTTAAACTTTATCCTTTCTTACCATAAAGGTCACACAAGTTTTCATTCTTAAACAATACACATATACATACACACAAATTTACATACATATCACTTATGAATCACCTTGACAGAAATGACAAGACATCAACTTGTTCAGACCTGTATTTGATTGATCCAATATTATTCTTGCATTGTTCCGTTGTACTATTTCAATTTGGATTAATTTTAATTTGGTTATTTATTTACTATGAAGAAGTGACTTACACTAAGTCACGAAACGTCAGAAAATCTAATTTTTATTTATATTCAAAAGATTAAATTAAGAAGACACAAAAAGTTGGAAGATGATAAATACTTAGAATGTTTTTAATAATAATACAGATATCATTCCATTGAAAGGACAATGAGTCTTACAACGTAACTCTAAAAGTGGGGAGTTTTTCATTTCTTGCTACGAATAACGGATGAGTGGAACTTAATACCTTTGTTTTCATTAATTTCCTTGGATATGTTTTCAGCATATATATATATATTAGCGGAAGTATTGATCAAATGAATCACATATATAAGGCATTCTTCACTGAAAACTAGTATGATTACCTGTAGAACTTCTGTTATTGACGTAGAGGTCAACGACAGGAAACGTTCACCTGAACAAGTATAAAGCCCTCCTGACTGGCGAACGCTCTTGAAAATAAGCTAAATCAAGTCTACAGATAAAAGACATTCTTCTAATAGGTTAAAAGAGAGCCTGTACTACATGAAAGCACAATCTGTTCATGTTCTTTGGATTTGTCTGGTGTATCGTTTGAGTTTCTATGACATACTTAAGGGAGAGGACATTTTATTTCTGAAATCATGTCATCCCATGCATAACAATCAGATCAGGAAAAATGATTAAGATAGTCTTAAGAAAAAAGCACCGCGTTAAAGTTGAGCAGTAGGTAGTCAAAATTTGAACGAATAGTTTCACAACGTTGGATTTACTTAAAATTCATTCGCTGAGATTTTACAAATATATTTTTCTCTTTAGTATGTAGTCAAGTTGAGAGTTCGAAATTGTTCTATTCATTCGGGATTATGTTCTGCACAAAACAGAATTTTCTAAGCGTAAAGCATACCGAAACTTTTTATAAAAGTGATATACAGCAATGTACGGTCTGAAGTCCCCTATTATTTCCACTCTATATCAATGAGCAACAAACTATTTTAATGGTTGACACTCCTATCTGCAAATGACATAAAAGTTCGAAGAATAATAAGCAGTGACCCTGATAAACTTGAGCCTTAAATTAATTAAGTTAAATTAGATGCTCTGAAATTGCGATATTGATTAGAAAACTCCAGAAAGGGTGAAGGAATGAACATCGGTCACGATAACAGTTACTATTTAGCTACCAAGGAGACAATGCTCCCACAAGTCCACTGTCAAAAAGTTCCGGGTATAATTGTAAATGATAACTTAATGACGCCTGCACACTTCTCAGACCCTTTGATGTTTCGACAGAGTTTTAAAATTTATATCTCACCTACATGATAACTAATACAAGTAAATTACGTGGACGAACCAATCGGATTTCAGCGTAAAACCTATTTCTACAATACGGTCGATGTTATCTTGTGATGAAAACCTTACAAGTCATACATAAAAGTTCGTTATTCATGTCAAAACTGTTTATCAGTTATAATTGTATGACTTTTTCACCATAAATCGCTTCACAATTAAAGTCTTTCCACAGAATAAAAGGTAGTTTAAGGTTGTTCGTGAATTTCAATTCCATCTGATATTGCAATAAGAGTATTGCACCCGACTAGGTAGTCCATATCTAATCAAAGTTGCTGATTAACGGGTATCAAGTTTATAACACACCTCTGCAATCTCCCTCATGAGGAGCGTATGATACGTCTAAATCGTATTCCATTAGTTTGCTGTAGAAAGAGGTGATTTCTTACTGCGATCCTATGTTTTAAGTAATGATCTAAGCGTTATCTTATCTTCTTTTTTATTTCGAAGACTAATAATCCAATAAGTCATTACAGAAATTTCGAACCTTAAGGTTCCAGAAACTGTTACCAAACGAATTTGTTCGGATTCTGTTTTTTCCATTGATTAATCAGAAACTGGGACACTATCCAAAAAGTATTATCAACCCTTATCAGTGAATACTAAGAAGAAACTTGACATCTACATTTACTGTGAAGATTACTAAAGGTTAACCAACCTATCATCCTCATTACTGAAAGACAAATTAAAAAAGACCCAAAAACTATATCTATAGAAAGTCAAGATGTATTTAATTCCACTGGTAATAAACAATATATTCCATAGCGATCTAACCAGGTGGCCACTGCATTTGTCGACCTCCAAGGACATGAAGATGCAAGTGATATACAGACTGTGCACCATCAGGACCGTTATTCACAACAACACGATAACCAGAAGCTAATCCTTCTTTTTGAGCAACCTGACTACATACAAGCATTAAGTGGCCTAATAACTTAACATATACAGTCATATGAAAACGGAGAAACGGGAATACCTTTTCGTGTTCTGAACTCGCTGAATCAAGTGTCGGAATTTGTTTTTTCGGAATAACTAGGAAATGTGTTGGCGCTTGAGGATTGATATCTCTAAAAGCAAGACAATCATCATCTTCATAAATTATATCAGCTGGGATTTCTTTGTTAATAATTTTTGAAAAAATTGTAGGTCCTTGAGTTTGCACAGAAGTCCTGGCTTTTTCTACTTCTGACGACATCCTTCTGCCGATATTAGAAAAAACAGTGCTTAGTAAATTTTTCTGACCAGACAGCGAACTGGAGACGTGAAAAATCGCAAGGTTCAAAAGGCGCATGAGAACACAACCTTCATCAACGCTACAGACAAAATACCAGTTAGCAGAACGATAGGAGGCTGGGTAGCCTGTGTTGGTCTTAGAAATGGTGGTCTCTCAGTTTCGGAAGGCTATTAAGTTAACATCAAATGATAAGTATGAATATTTTTAGAGACATTTTAAACTAGGAATAAACGATCGTCTCAAGGAGGCGATTTTTAGACAATTCCTCCCATCGATGGAGGAATTCTTGAGGGCACTTTTATCACGTCACTCCCTGGGTGACGCTAAACCGAGCCATCACTTCACTCGCCTGCCATCTCTCACAGGACACACGACAGCAGACTCTGGAATAGTTAAAGAATTGTGGTTCGAATCCCCACCTGTGAATATACAACCCACAATTATGGCTCTGCTCGAGTACACCCCGTTTAAGCAGGTGGCTCTCATAGTAGATAAAAAAACTGACACGGATCAGCACCCGAGACAGCTATATAGTTGCCTCAACATCACGTTCGAACTTAGACGTCGACGCTAGTCACTTTCCGGTTCATGGTGATAGGGGCGGCTGTATTCATACACGCCTCAATTTTCGAGATCGTTCCGACATACCCAAACTCTACGTCCCCAGAGCTACGTCACGCTCTCGTAAAGCCGTAACCACTCGCACAACGTGGGCATCTTCCAATCCATGCCAAAAGGTGGTTTCGGAAGTGGGTGAAGTTTGGTGATGGTTCCACCGTGCTTTCGGGTCCGGTGCCCTTCATTGTCAAGCTCCCCGCTCATACGAAGTGTAAACGCTCGAGTCAGCGAGTAAACGCTGTCGCACTCGTCGGCCCTTCACACCAGGTTGGCCGTTTATTTTATGTTCACGATCATCGCACTGACGCTAGGCAGCTAGTGGATACAGGTGCTCATGTTTCCGTCGTACCTATTGGCACAGTAAGTCACAAGCTAAGATGCTTCGACTACGCGCTGCGAATGGCTCAGCCATTCCTATCTGTGGTACACGACAACTCACGGTCAACCTGGGCAACCGACGACAGTATCTGTGGACGTTGATCGTTGCCGATGTTCCCACAGCTACATTCGGTACTGATTCACTACAGCACTAGGAATTGCTAGTCGATTCACGGAGGCTGCAGCTAATTGATACTTCGTCGAACAGTAAATTCATGAACTTTAAAGCTCAGAAAAATGCGTACCGAATCACAGGCATATTTCATTCTCGTGACGGTATATTCAGAAATTCCCCCAACTAACTAAACCACTGGAGGAAATCCCATCGGTGACCAATCGTGTGGTACATGACATAGTCACCCGCGGACCCTCAGTCACGGCAAGACCTCGCCGACTGGCACCGGACAAATTAGCTTTCGCTAAACGTGAGTTTGACAGTTTACTACCTACTGGCATTATTCGTCTTTCTCACGGTCCTTCATCCTCACCCTTTCACATGGTTCGCAAAAAGGATAGGGTTAGTTGTAGACCATGCGGCGACTACCAAACACTATACGTAGCTGCATATTTTGATGGCTACACTATTCCCACATACAAAACATTACGGCATCACTCAAGGGCACGACCATTTTTTCTAAAATCGATCTGGTACGAGCTTATCATCAGATCTCAGTTGCCTTTGAAGACATCGAGAAAACTGCTATCACGACTCCTTTCGGTCTGTTTGAGTTTCTACGAGTGCCATTCGGAATACTGAATGCTGCTCAAACTTTCCAAAGGTTGATCGATAGCATAGTACGAAACTTAGATTTTGTTCACGCCTTTATTGATGACCTGTTAACCATATCATCAAACGTTGATGAATGTTATCAGCACCTAACACTCCTATACCAGCGCATTTCGGATAATGAAATAATGGTCAACCCGGGCAAGTGTGAAATGGGCAAAAGGCTCATACTGAACCATCAACCACGGTTAGAGTTAAATGTGATCGATAGACGAACCCACCTATAATAAAGTGAAACGCCCACCATCACATTAACTCTATTTGACCTTGTGCGACTGTATCTCTTTAATAACCAATCACAGTTTGATGTTCATTGTAAAACAATATTTGCTTTGTGACTCATTTTTCCTATTCTCTGGCTACTGTTCAATATATTGTTTGTCCCTGCTTTTCCCTGTATTAATAGACCGTACTGTTTGTTTGTTCACTAACGATGCTTGTTCTGACTTTGGCCAAACCAAGACTCTGTATTCGACGGTCTAGGGAATAGCTCAGAATTAAACCTGTAGGAAATTGCTTCCTACAAAGTTTCGAACAGTACATTCGATATACCTACTGAAATGACTTCCAATAAATACGACTATTCCGATGAGATTCCAGAGTTATCAGCCTATCATTCGGGAGTTTTTGACGAGGACCAACTTGAAAAGTACGAACTCAAAAACATTAGCATGATAGAATTAGAGTTAGATAGGCTGCGCATAACCCAGTTGGAAAAGGAAATTGAACTAGAAAAGTTACGCTGCCAGAGGTGTGAAGGTTCCGGCCAATCAGTAAGCAACAGTGAGAATACAATATTAAAAAATCTGTATTTACCAAAAAGAGAAGTCGTAAGGTTTGATGGTACACCGACAAATTGTTGGAACTTCATTAGAAATTTCGAAGAATGCATTGGGAGTGAGAATATTGGATTTAGATCTAAGCTAAATTATTTGATTGAATATTGTGAGGGAGAAGCGAAAGCCGCTATCCTTCATTGTACTATACTAGGACCAGAGATAGGCTACCATCAAGCCCTAAAGCTTTTAGAGTAAACGTTTGGCCAAAAACACGTTGTAGCACGCACGTTTATCGACAACTTGTTTAACTTTCCCAATATAAGGAGAAATCAACCAGATAGTTTGAGAAGATTATGTCGAGAAATGCAAGCATGTAGTTTGACTCTCGAACAGATGAATTACGTTTCTGATTTGAACTCTTCTAGAACTATTGAAACTATGGTTCTGAAATTAACAACCCACATTCAACAAGAGTGGCTAAAGGTAGCTTATAAGATTATCAGGGGAGGCCGAGAGCCTCTGTTCACCGATCTTGTTGAGTTTGTAAAGGAGCAAGCTGATATAGCTAATAGTATGTATGGCTTACTTGTCAACCGCGGTAGTAATAGTGGCAATAAAGATGTTGGTGTTTTAAAAGGGAAAATTGGTACAGATTACAATACAGCAAGAATATCATATGCGAGTGCTAGTGATGATAATGCTCCCTTATGCATTTCATCTTGTTTGGAGTGCTTCAGTAATCATTCTTTAAATCAATGTCAGAAATTTAATGACAAGAATGTTAGAGAAGGGAAGGAATTCGTTATTAGACACAAGTTTTCAATGTATGTCTGAAGGCAAACCACGTAGCAAAAAACTGTCGATCGCCGAAGTCGTGTGCTGTCTAAGGGTGTGGCTGGAGACACCATACCCTGTTACATGAGTTGCGGGAAGAACAAAGGAATACTAATATTGGTAACTACATCAACACTCAGCTATGTACGGAGAAAAGTGTTCAGCATGTACAGAAACAAGCAGCATTCGCAATAGTGCCTGTACTGGTAAGAAATGGAGAAAAGGTAGTACAGACTTGCGCCTTCCGAGATAGTGGGTCGGATGCTTCGCTTATTACAGAAGATCTAGCTAGAAGGTTGGATTTAGAAGGACAGTCCAAAACGATTTTATTAAAAACGTTGGATAACCAGTCCACATTTCAGTGTAAAGATGTCCATTTAGAGGTTTCCTCCTTAGATTCGTTTTCATCATTTAAAATCCCAAACGTATGGACAGTCGAGAGATTACCTATGTTGCGCAGGTAAGTACCAACGACTTCTCAAATGACATCCTGAACGCATTTAGAGGACATAAGTTTCCCGAAAGTAGAAGATGAGAATGTCAAGCTGTTGATCGGGTGCAACGCACCGAGTGTACACGAAATGAATGAGATAAGAACTGGAAAACCGAATGAACCATTCGCCGTGAAGACTCTGTTAGGTTGGACGCTGTTCGGTTCCTATGGGGAACCCTGTAAAAGCAATCGTGCACTCAATCACCTCCCAGCTAAAGGGAATTAGAGGATAAGTTTGAACAATTGTATTCAACTGAATTCAAAGACCCACTTAGTCGTGCTTCATCGATGACTGTGGAAGATCGTATATGCATATGGTGTTGCGGAGTATACTCGTTCCGAAAATGTCTCTTGTCCAGTTCATTGTTCGTTTTTATTAACAGAGTATAAGGTTGTTAAGCCAAAAACTGAAGCACCATCTGCTAATAAATCCAAATCAACTCTAAGAAAGCTTAAGGAAAAGAAGGACATCAAACTGAAAGTGAAGACTACGAAAAGGCCGAAGACCAGTAACTAAGACGCTGAAGAAGCAGGTAGCACATATTCGCTGTGGTATCGAGGATGGTGTTGAGAAAGGCGCCCTTGTACGAGTTGTGAACAAGAGTAAATGTGCATCTGGTAGTTCTATAGGAGCCAATGCTATTCTTAGTCAAATTATGTGTAGTTGGAACCAGAATAAGACAGTAAATGCCCTTTTAGAGAGAGGTTGTGGATGGCGCTTTAAACTTCCGAGGGCTAGTCGAGACAGTATATGGGGACGCACCATAAAGTCGATAAGAAGAATTCTGCGATCACTATTGTTTCAGAAGGTATTGATGGATGAACCTTCGAGGGACTTAGTGTCAGTAAACAATGTTGGCTCACCGAGAAGTCTATGGTTCAAAGCTATTGTCGAACACGTAAGCTATGGCTCTGACGGACAAGTTCGTACGGCAAAATTGAGAACCGCAAACGAAGAAACTATTTGGGACGTATGAAGCTTATGTCTACTAGAAAGAGCCGGTTGTCTGACGGCAACGACAACCCTGGACAACGGACGTGGTGCGCGTTTCGGGGGGAGTGTAAAGTGTGATCGATAAACGAACCCACTAATAATAAGTGAAACGCCCACCACCACATTAACTCCCTTTGACCTTGTGCGACTGTATCTCCTTAATAACCAATCACAGTTTGATGTTCATTGTAAAACAATATTTGCTTTGTGACTCATTTTTCCTATTCTCTGGCTACTGTTCAATATATTGTTTGTCCCTGCTTTTCCCTGTATTAATAGACCGTACTGTTTGTTTGTTCACTAACGATGCTTGTTCTGACTTTGGCCAAACCAAGACTCTGTATTCGACGGTCTAGGGAATAGCTCAGAATTAAACCTGTAGGAAATTGCTCCCTACACTTAGTATAGCGGTTGATACATTGGTTTTTCACTAAAAAAGCTGTGATGCAACAGGACATCTCTGGAAGTTGGAAACCTAGTCACATTAAAGGCGCGTCGAACTATGTTGCCGATGTTCTGTCACGTATCCAAGTGAATGCAGTTACTTTACTGGTGCTCGATCTTCCTGCTATGGCTGCCGCCCAAGCAAGCGATCCTTCCTGTGCGGAAGCATAACATTCTACATCCCTTCAATGCCTGGAAATGCCCCTAGCTACTAGCTCAGGTACTTTCAAGTGTGACATTTCTACTGGTTTTCCCCGACCCATCGTACCGTCTACTTACCGTCGTCTCGTCTTCGGTGCTCTGCATGGATTGTCTCATCGGGGTATCGCAGCCACATTACACCTCATCGCTGCACGTTACGTCTGGCCGTCCATGAATAAAGACATCCGTTTGTGGGTAACGTAATGCTTACAATGTCAACGACCAAAAGTTCACAGGCACGTAGCTGCCCCTGTTGAGAAGGGTCCGAATTGTTCTCCTCTTTGAAATACCTGTGTTGGCACGGAATACATACGCACTACCGCCTACCACCCAGCATCAAGTGATTTAGTTGAACGGTTCCATAGCCAACTTAAAAGTGCTCTTCGAGCACACGAAAACAATAATTGGTATGAAACCTTACCGTTTGTTCTCGTAGGTATCAGAACGAGCTTAAAGACAGATATTCAATGTTCCGTCGTTGAACTTGTATACGGCATCACATTGCGTCTGCCTGGGGAATTTTTCACACCACGGAGCAGCAGACTACGTCCATCGACTGTCTGAATTTATGCGGACACTGCCTCCGGTGTCATCTCGAATACAGCATCGTTAGGTCGATCTCCCTCGAGAGTTGTCTACCTGTTCACATGTTTTCATACGAGTAAATTCGGTACGCGAATCTCTGCAACAGCCTTACGATGGACCTTTTCACGTAATTTCTCGTCACAAAAAGACCTTCAAGGTTTATTGATATGGCCGCGTTGAGATCGTCTCAAACCAGCACACGTCGATGACAGTGCCTTACCTGATAAGTTGAGACTCAATGCTAGACCCATCAAACCTGCTAGCGGGATCCCTACATCTACTTCAGATCCCACGCTAGATACATCGGAGACCTAATTCTCACGTCCCGGTCAACAGCACGTGTCATCTGCACCATCTACGGGCGAGACTTCAGTCTCATGTCCAGATCAGCAGACCACGCCGCCTCCGGCCACCGCCCGTTTGGTACCGTCGGCTCCAGTCAACGTTGGCAAAAGCTGGCCTCATCACTCAAGCTCTTATCGACGCGTGCAGTTGATATTCTGGTATCGAATTTGTCTGGCATATGTTTGGTTTCGAACATGGTTGTTATGTTTGCTCCTGGTTACTTGGCTCAATGTGGTTCTGTAGAATTATGGTCTACTATAATATTAGTGCTGCTCTAATAATAGACCTAATCCTAAATTTGTAGATTTGTCATGATATAACTGCCTAAGCTATAAGATCTTATGTGGAAGTCATATCATCGACTACGCCAACTCACTGTATCGTATCAATTACCAATACATGGTGTAGAACAAGGTTAGGCTAGAGAAAAAACAATATATTTAATATGAATAGAAGATATAAAATAACGTTCAGCAGGAACCACGCCTGCATGGTCGAGCCATACCATTCGATTAATTCTAATTCATTCAATTCCTTGTACACGCCTTCTCCATCGTTAGGTATTTCTCCGCGTTAAATATTGAATATCTATTTTCCGAGTAATCTCGTATTCATCTTTGAGGATTGTGTGGTTATGGTCCAATGCCACTACACACAGTTCCGTCCTATGTCTGCAGTTTTTTCTGGTCTGAACCCCTACGAACGCGATTTTTAGATCCTGGATACAAGCCACTCTGGTGTAGTATGCTACCACCGGAAACAAGTGCAGCACGTTTCTTCTGGTAGCTTACTACGTAAAAGATCTTCGGTGACAACTTGGAGGTCGACAATCGCTTCCTGTTGGTCAACCCTGTCGTCCTACAGTCCCACCAGCGAAATCTCTGTGTGCCAAAAACGTAACCCTTCTCTAGCGAGAGGCTCCCGTAGTGACCTACTTTTATGAAGATAACGCGACTGGTATAATGGAAACAATTATCATTATAGCCAATTGTACCAATGATTGTTTTACTGTACTTGTTTGTTTAACTGTACCAAAGACATTCTTTCTTCCGTTAACTATGACCTCGCACGCTTTCGTTTACGCTGCGTAATCCCGCTTGTACTATTTGGCACGATCTTGGTATGATTTTGATACCAAGAGATTGCTAAAAATATATTCTATTACGACATTCAATTGCCTTTTGGTTTTTGGTCTACGAAGGGATCAAACCTAATATCTGGTACGTAATCTTCCTGTAGTGGTGATCATAGTCAATCGCGACTCGACGCCTACTGCAAGTCAAAGCAATTTGTTATGACCTTGGTATGTCTGGGTTTTGCTATCACGTGACCTATCGACCAATCCGAATACGACTAATACGAATCTTCACACTAGGCTAACCAATGACGTTCAACCGGTGTGGGCAGTCTAGCGTCCTTATTGGTCCTATGTCCTACGAGCCCTTCCACTTGAGTCCAGAACACAATACCAGCTTCGAATCAGAGCAGATCGTTTATTTCAAACATACTCGGTTTATATATCAAACAGACAGACCACAACACACCATAAATTAAAAAATAACATGTGTACACAAATGAGCCAAAAAGTGGCTGTGAACGAGGGAGATAATAATTAATAGACTGAACATAGTTTAAGAACCGTAAATCGTACAATAATAAATTATAGATCAAAATAAAGCTTATAATAAGAGGGATATAAATTTACATAATCTAATTATTCAATAGTTTTACAATAAGAATATTTATAGAATATTAGTCCATTAATAGTCCTCGGGAGTTACCTGTAATTTAATCTTCGCTCGGATATCACACAATTAGATATACAAACTTCGCAAAAGATGTTCCGGTTCGTTTGAGCGAACACGGTGTTTATGTTTCAAGAATTGTGTGAGGATGGTCACAGGTCTTCACTATCGGATGCTAACCCAGATGAAAATGAGTTATTCCCTGATTGTTTAAACAAACGATATACAATGGAGGTGCTTTTTTTGCATAAATAGTCAAATAATCCTTGTCAAGGCCCGAGTGATGCTCTGTACCATGAACGTCCTGTCTTCAAACGACTAAATGTCTCTGTTATTGAAAAAATTAACGGCACCTTGTGAATTCCATCTTAGGCTTGTGAGTGGACTAACGTTGTAAATGAAGTTGGTGTGTTGAGACGTTTGACGTTTGTTCGCTGATGCCGGTTTTGGATTTTGTAACACTTGTTCAACCATTTCATTCCCACTGAAATGTGGATATGTTTATCGTCCTCAATGTTGCGAACGTTAGGTGCGTGCAAACAGTAAGTGTTGATGATGTTTATCAGTTTTATTAACTCGCGAACTTTTCCGTGACGTACTAGATGATGAAAGCTGTAAGGTCGGTGAATCATCACTGGGACCTAGCCAAGTCATCCTGCAGTCGGGTTGCTGAATGTCAAACAGTTCACCTATCCTCGTCAAGGTCAAGGACAATCAACGCATATTATTAGTTGCACGCCATGGACTGGCGGGCATGCGTCAGTGGTCGCCCTTTTTTTGAACTCGCATCAATGTATTTCCGTAGTAACGTTGTTGGCATCGCACGGTCATTAAAGTAGTCACAGTACCTGGTTACAATGAAAAGGTAGTCCACGTTAGGCAGCAATCTGAGAGTATAACTGTAAGGTAAGCTGGTTGGTCTCGCTTGTTCCGTTCAACGCAAGTAGGCACCCGGACCAACGCACAGATCGTCTACGTTGTAGACCTTCGTTGGTAAGTCCGACGTGATCAACACAACTATTTATCTGTTCAATTAGTTAGGAATCATTAATATTGAAACCAAAATCGTTTGTTTATTTTTCAGTTTCAGAATTTAGTGAATATGTTAACAAACTAGTATTAGCGGTTTGCATGCCAACCGCGAAAGATGGTGTATTGAGACGTCGAGAAACATTTTTGCTCGTTCAAGTTCGAACAATTAGTTTGCGCTATTTTGAAGGAGCCGAAGTTATGGGTTTAGTCTAATTTGCAGTAACCATTTATATGCTACCAAACGGAAGAACCATTATATATAGCTTGCTGTTAAGCGAAATGCACTGAAACATAAGTTTATGATTGTTTACTGTTTGATTTCACGTAAGCAGTGAACTTCCTACTTTCATCTTCTGATTAATACACAATTCACGTGTTTGTCAGCCACAACTACTTGTTTCTCAACTTGCTCTCCATAAAAGTTTCACACAGACGATTGGATTGGGCGTTCCAGATTTTTTTCAACGGAAATACGCGGTTAGTAAAATAAATAAATAGCTACAGGAATGGTTTGATACGATCAAATAAAGCTGTTGTATGCAGATTCCTGGAAATTTGGGCTTATAAACCCTACGTATTGTGAACCGATAAGTTGAGCGACGATCTGGTAATCGCATTGATGCTTAAAATTCATAAGATACCTGTACAAATTTACTCCCAGGCCTGTTTGGTGCTTAAATGCTTGGTATAATCAAGGCTATGCGATAGCTGGTAGATGCATCGTAAACGAATACAAACTAATAACTTGTCAAAAGGGAAAGAGGTCATTTGAACACATAGCCGAAATTACTTGCGATGGCTTTTGATCTAACCCACCTTTAGTTTTCCAGCTTTCCAGTGAACTGGATTTCAGAAACCTTTAAACACGAAATACAAAGTGAAAGTCATTTACTCTATAAATAAGGTTAGCTTATTCCATGATAAGGTATGATTGCGGTCTAAATCGGTATTTTTTACTATAATAATAAGCCTAAACCCACAATTGTAGATTTGTCATGATGTGACTGTTTATTTCATAAGACATTACGTAAAAGTCACATCATTGTCTATTCTGGCTCATCGTATCGTGAAAATCTGCAACACGATGTTCAGCACTTTTGAATAACACATTTCGGCTGGGGATAAATGACCAAGCCAGCAAAGTTGGGCCATACCGCTCTTATCCACTGTTGACGCGCTCACCATTGCTGATCCTTTCTCAGTGTTAAATGTTGAACATAAATTTTCTCAGTTATCTTATTTTCAGCTCTAGAAATCGTGTGGTTGGAACCAATGCCACTACAGGTATATTTACAAGCTCCATGATGGGAGGACTAATACTGACTTACAAGTCTTCCTACGTTATCTTTTCATACATGACTGTGAAAGGGATTTTCTTCTCATTCGATGGCACACATATCCATTCAGTCTTTAATAGTTCTCTTTGGCATCATTTCGAAAATATGGTGTTTCCCTCTGCACGTCAAAGAAATAAGAATGCTGTTGAGTGTGTTCAAACGCGAACAGAGGAATCAGTAGGCATTTCGTGCCTATAGGTAACCCTCGTACTATTGATAGAAGAAACCAGAGAAGTAGTGAGTACGTCTTTATTTCGATCTTAGCGCAGTCACAGTGGAGCGTGGGATTATCTGTTCAGACAAACAAAAGCTTTCAGCATTCAATATAAGATAATAAGGAATATAACGCTTATACAAAATAAGGAAGTGAATGAATACTTGAACAATACTGTTTTGGCATATGCTTGGTTGTTTGGGGTCAACTCTTAACCAACCAACCTATGCTGTTACATTAGCTTCCCCCTAGAATCGACTTCCGTAGGAACGTCGGTTCGATTAACCTATCTATCAAAAAACACCTTAGTTCTATTTCTCATCCCAAGGGAAAATTATCAACTCACTCAATGTTTGACTTACAATAAGTGGCAACTAACTCTGTCAACGGTAGTCCATGGATGTCTCTTCATTTACTATCTTGTCATCTTATTTTGTAGCATATGATTTCTTCTACAACTATAGCTGACGGTTTACTGCGTGCTTTCATGAAAAAGAGTGTTAAACTGTGGAATAAGAATATCTGAAGAAGTGCCGCGTTTCTCAGGCCGAATGGCATGCGTACAAACTCGAATAAGCCAAAGGGTGTTGTAATAGCTGTCTTAGGGATATCTTCATCAGCCACCGGGATATTGTGATATGCCCTGACTAAGTCAATTTTAGTGAATATGTTCATACCCTGTAAACCGTTTGTGAAATCTTGGATATGCGGTATTGGGTACCTATCTGGTACGGTTTGACGGTTGAGGGCTCTGTAATCCCCGCACGGTCGCCAGTCACCTTCATTCTTCTTTGGGACCATATGCAAAGGGGATGCCCATTGACTATCAGAGGGACGGATAATACCCAGTTGTAGCATATAATCAAACTCGGCTCTAGCGATTTTGAGCTTATCTGGTGCTAGTCTCCTGGGTTTTGCAAACACCGGTGCACCTTCGGTTTTGATAGTGTGACTTACTTTTAGTTTGTCTTTGGAAGGCTGTGGGTTTGGTTTAGTTAAGTTTGGAAATTCCGCGAGTATATCTTGGAATTTCGCTGTTGTTACTGGAGGGGTTTGAATCAAGTTAAGAGAGCTGATGTGACTTTCTTTGCCTTTTGTGTAAAACGAAGTTTCTTTTAGTGTTAATCGCCGTTTCTTGGTGTCAACACGAAATTCGTATCTCTCTAGAAAGTCCATCCCCAGTATTGCCAGATCTAAGTCAGCTACCGTGAAAACCCAAGGGAATTGCCTTCTGAACCCCAGATCTAGGGTTAACGTTTTCTGCCCAAATGTCGCGATTGTAGTTTTATTTGCAGCTTGAAGTGTAATCGGGGATGTTTCTCGACTAATCTCAGTTTTATTTCGAAGGATGATGCTAAGAGCAGCGCCAGTATCCACCAAGAAATTCAAGCCCGAGTTTCTGTCTCTGACATAAAACAAGCGACTGTTTAGGCGCCCCTCCTCAGTTGTCGCGACCTGGGGAGGGGTTACTCGTTTCCCGCTGTCTTGGAATTATGCTTAGGCCAGGCGCATGGTTGCCTGCACTTGGTTGAGTTGACACCAAACTTCCAGTGGTACCAACAAAACTGCCCAGATTGTCTGGACATTTGTGACCTATTTTGTGACTTGGATCGTGATCGTTGTGGTGACCTGCTCCTGTTTGTATGACCCATTTGCATTCTGGTGACAGCCTCAGTGAGACTCTTAACACTCGCAATGAGTCCTTCTATGACGGGGTCTTTTGCTGATTCTACTTTCTGTGTGTGATTTATTGTGCCTGATCCAGTTGGAGGACCTCTTTCCATTATTCTATCAGCTATACGCGCTAAATGAGATAATGAGGTTTCAGGATCTTGTGCATCCAAACAGTGTTGGACGTAGCATGGGAGAGCTTGTATCCATCCTTGTTTTAGGACTGCTTCACCCACTGTGTTATCACCCACTAAGACTTGGAGGTGACGTAGAAACTGTGACGGCGACCGATCACCTAGTGTTTCACCTTGAAAAAGTCTTTGGATTCTTTGACTATCTGATAATGATAAACGGTTCATTATCTCTCGTCTTAAGATGGTGTACGGTTGTGGTGATGGTGGATCTAAAATCAAGTCACGGACTTCTTTGGCGACTGAAGGAGGAAGGATAGAACACAAATCTCTATAGCGAATCCCTTCAGATTTGATATTGTGTCTCGTGAAATAATGCTCGAGTTGAGCAAACCACAACTCAGGATCACTACGATCAAATTCTGGAAGTCGAGATTTCGTAGTCATAACAGTGTCTATCTCCACTGGTGACAAATCCTCCAGATTATGGGTTTCTTTTAAGTCTGACATGAGGTATGTGACAAATATAGCAATAAAATTAGCACGAAAAAAAGGTTTCTATGACACGAATAACTTAAGATAATAAAAAAAAATAAACTATTTATATACCCAACTTAGTTTACGGATTATCAGGTCTACTTTTACGATTGAGTAAAAAAAAATATTAATAACAAAAATGAGGTTAATTTGTGTTCAAAAAGGGCTCACCAGTTTCGTGCCTATAGGTAACCCTCGTACTATTGAGAGAAGAAACCAGAGAAGTAGTGAGTACGTCTTTATTTCGATCTTAGCGCAGTCACAGTGGAGCGTGGGATTATCTGTTCAGACAAACAAAAGCTTTCAGCATTCAATATAAGATAATAAGGAATATAACGCTTATACAAAATAAGGAAGTGAATGAATACTTGAACAATACTGTTTTGGCATATGCTTGGTTGTTTGGGGTCAACTCTTAACCAACCAACCTATGCTGTTACAGGCATACCTAAATCCAAACCTCATAATCTTTTCACTGCAGGGTACAGTAGACTCAAAGGCAGAAGTTTAACGACTTATAAAATTCTTAAAGCCCATAGGAATCCTACAAAACACTTACTTAGGCCCATTTACAATACTAATTTAATGGGAAATACTTGACATTTGATGCACAGTACTGTAAAGTGGGATGCATACAACTACTCCTTACAAGTATTCAGGTCTTGGAACTCACCACAGTCTGGAACAACTTTCACAAGTTTTTAAAGTCATTCAAAAGGAGACTTTTGACAAAGTGCCAACTAATAGACTGCTATTGAAGTTGGAAAACCTTTGTATAGCCGGACCTCCTTTAAAATGGATTGAGGATTTCTTTGTAGGTCGTAGACAGAAAGTAAGATTAAATTCCAAGTGCTCCATCTGGAGACCAGTACTTAATGGAGTACCTCAAGGCTCCGTCCTAGGTCCTTTACTTTTTATAATGTATGTTAATGATCTTCCAAGTATAATACAGTCTTCAATGTTACTATACTCTGACGATTTACATGTCTGGCGAGTAATAACTGGAGACACAGACGCATGTGCTCTTCAGGCAGACTTAAATAATATGATTAACTGGTCTAAAGAGTGGCTGATGCCTATCAACGCGGAAACGTGTGTCTACGTGCACTTTAGGGATTCAAAGGTTAATAGGTACAACACAGGGGAAGTGCCATTACCCGTAGTCCGGTCTCATAAGGATCTGGGGGTGATAGTGAGTCATGATCTTAAGACGACGGCCCATTGCCGGGAGGTTGCAGCTAAGGGGTTTCGAACCCTGTTCACCACAGTATACACATTCTTAGTGAGATCTAAGCTTGAGAACTGCGTTCAGGCTGCAAGCCCTTGTTTAAAAGGTGGCTCGGATATCTTAGTTAAAGTACAGAGGGCAGCTACACGTGCAACTCCAGAACCCCGGGGTTTACCATACAGAGAGGGGCTTGAAAAGCTGGACCTCTTTACTCTGTCTTATCGCAGCTTAAGGGGATATCTAATTTTGATGTAAAAAATACTGAGAAATGATTTTGGACCTAACTTATTCTCTCTCTTTCTTCCCACCCTTTCAGGACGTCTCAGAGGATATAGAAGGCGAATAGTAAAGCCAAGAACGAACAAAATAGCCGTGGCATACAGGTTTTCACACCAAGTCATCAATACTTGGAACCTGCTGTCCGAAGCAGTGGTGTCCGCACCTTCAATTGACTCTTTCAAGAGAAGACTGGACACTCACAGTAGCATACTAGAAAAGGAATAACATAGGCCGTAGGCCTTCTGTCCTTACTACACAAATCTGAATCTGACTTAATATTTCTTCAGCAGCACTGATCAGAATATCACATGCACATACCATTCATACATATATATGCTACTTTTCCTTTTATTGTTTCACATACCTAGATTTCTACACATAAAAATCCTTATTTCACTGCTGCTTAACACTTAAGCTCGTCAACCGAATGCTTCTATCCGGTAGAATACGGGGTGATTTAATATTGGCTTTTCGTATACTGAACGATGACCTTGATATTATTATGGCTTATATTTTTCGTGCCTATAGGTAACCCTCGTGCTATTGATAGAAGAAACCAGAGAAGTAGTGAGTACGTCTTTATTTCGATCTTCGCGCAGTCACAATGGAGCGTGGGATTATCTATTCAGACAAGCAAGAGGCTTTCAACATTCAATATAAGATAATACGGAATATAATGCTTATACAAAATAAGGAAGTGAATGAGTACTTGAACAATACTGTTTTGGCATATGCTTGGTTGTTTGGGGTCAACTTTTAACCAACCAACCTATGCTGTTACATATTTTCCTCTCATCTAAGACCGATCATATGTGAGAACGTTCGAACAGAGTTCAAAAACCGAGATCAAATCGTCTACATTTGGAATTTCGTTTCTCGCACCAAGTAGTGAATTACTGGAATTCTCTCTCAGAACACAACTATCTACACTGGTTGATTAACCATTCCCACTTAGCGGTATCAGCACGACCTGTACCAACTGTTCTAACTGGGCATGAATATTTTATTGATCACCTATTTCCAGAGGTATATTACTTAATCTAGAACTACTTAAAAACAAGCGGACCAGGAGAAACACATACATTTGAGTATTGCTCATGGCACCTGTTGATATATTCAAAAAAGATTAGACCTTCACAGTTTTACAAACTGCAAGGAATAATATAAGTCGAAAGACCTCCTATACTTATAACTGAAGACTGTACCATTTAATCCAGATCGGAATTTGAAGGTCATACGCGCGATTTTTTGAGATCATGACAGTACGTGCACGCTGTGGTGGTTTTGGTCATGTTATAACATTTCGGTTTGCAGGCGATTGGCCAAGAGAAGAAGCTAGTCCCTTTTCATAATACTTCAATGTTCCTTCTGTCGGATGAAAAAATTCTGGTGGATACCTGCTACTCCACCAACATATCCTATGAATGGAATGCTCGGTCCACACTATTGTTTATTACAGTATTGTCAACAGTGTATGAGGCCGTCCATGTAACAGTCTTCTGAATATCACCAAATCAAAGCCATATTTAGAATGTGTTTTGTACCCTTAACTCGTGCAGTGTGAAACACTTTCTATCCGTTCACCAGCTGCTTGTGCCACTCATTTTTTCCCTTGTACTCCGACTTGTAACTGTGGTTTTCTGGCCATGAGATAAATAAGCATACTTGTGTAAACATCTTTGAATCCTGAAAACCGCACTTATAAAGCTAAACGGTCCACCCAATTTTCATGGTTTAAATATTGTTTCATTAATAGAAGTAACTAGGATTATTCTTTGGATGGTAGTGTCTATCAGTGGAGTTTGAGTACGTATCTGCAGAAAAGTAGTGAATTACATAACGTATGGATAACATTAAGTGGTTTTTGTGTTCTGTGCCGAAAGACTCCAACATGCTATCGTGTTATAATATTTAAAATGAGCAATTTATTTGTCATTGTAGCGATAATGAATGACACCTTGTCAACAATAAAAACCTAACGTTTCACCGTAGGTGAGTGCAGGAAGTTCGGACTCGTGATGAAAGACTACATCTTTTGGTATTATGGGTGTTTAATACTTTTTAACAATACAAAGTAATACTTCAGTCCTGTTTGACTTCAGGATCCTCTGACAGCAGTAAAATGTTAGTCAAACATTCCAGTTTAATGCTTTGATCCAATGTGCTTTGGAGTTTAACCCCGTCAATTTTAATATTACAGTTTGTGGCCTTATGTGGTTTAAATCTCTTCATTACCACAAATTCCAAGGTCTTTGTAGAGGGGAAGGCTTGCTACTTCACAAAAATGTCTAAGCAGCATATCGCTTTGTCTTTCACAGCCCACGAAATAATCTCTGTAGGTGCTCTCTAACAAGAAATACAATTTGTAGTAAGAAGATCGTTTGTTCAAGCTTCATGTTACAGCAGTTGCGAGCCAAAAATTACTTGAGCTTTACCTTTCCTTTAAATCCTTTCATAAAGTTTTTATACTGCTCTTATCGAACACCAAAATGGCATCACCTTAATTTATGATTAGATATTGTGTAATGTGTCAGTGTTGCTGTTCTAGGATCTAGCAATTCAATGTGATCAAACGTTATGTAGCATGCAAAAACCAGTCTGGTTATCTCTTCTATGGGGTCAGACAAGGGCGTTGCTTACACTACTTATGACTGACTGAATAGAAGTGTTGAGTGGTTATCGACCGTCAGATTTAAAATGTATTGGCCTGATATTATTAAGGCTGTTTGTTCTAAGTATCTAACAATATGTCCTATATTAGTCCTTGCGTAGTACAATTGCGTTCACACCGAATGGCGTAAGTTTCTCTTATTACTAGGTCCATCATGGCTATTTCCTGCCTTATTGTCTCTGCTTATTTCAACTTGCAAAATCACACAATGACTTGAAAGACAATTTGCCAATCTACATATTCAACCACTGACCGTCTTCGATTTTCACAGTTGAATGGAGACTAGTTCTAACAAAAAGTGTGATCTGATTTCAGGTACATCACTCAACTTGGTAAGTAAATCACATTACTACTGTGTAGTGAACATGGGCTCCTGTATCCTGCGGGGACAAATGGCGTAGGAACCAATCGTTGGTCACCGGCTTCCATGGGACTGCATCTCTTTACGATGTTCCACTGCCTTATGGATCAAACCTTCAGGTCGAAGGCTCGGGGGTGGCTGCCGCCTAAAAAAACCACCTGCTTCGGTTTGGGCACCTGGGCAGTATCACAGCCCTCACACATATCGAATGAGATTTGTGTGGCGCATATGTATTTGGTGCCTCTTTGTACTAATATCTATGTGTTGAAATAAGTAAATAAATATATGGCACAGTAATAGTATTCCTTTAATATATCTGTTAAATGTAATGTAATTTAAATTATCATGTAAGCTAAGATTACTTATTAGTATTTTGCAAAAGTAAATCGCCATGGTAATTATGGTATTTTCTCAAACGGTATACATTCATGAAGTCAGCGTTTTCATTTATGTACATTTTGCAAAGGGTCTTTATTTCATATTAGCAGCTACTTTTCGTCCGATTTTACTGTTAAGTCGGTTTTCTTTTTACTCGTCGACTGTCAGACCGAAGTCTTGTGATTGTTTCTTGAAACTCGATACACTTTAGTACAGATTGTCGTTTATAAACACTTCGACAAACTTCATATACAGCCACATCCAGTTTTTTCGCAAGGAGATGGTATGTTATTCCATTCATTATAAAAAGCAATATCAAATTTTGCGTGTCTAACTTTAACCGATTCTAGTTAGATCACTTGAACCGGTTGTTTGAATTTATTAACTAAATGCAAAGAACACCATTCAGTATAACAGTCAAAATAAATAAAGTTAAAAATCCAATGATAACGTAACTGACTTATCAACCCGGAATAAGTTTTTATGTTACGAAGGCACCACTCATGGCAAGTTTTATTTTTAGACACGAACACTGGTACAAGGAGGCACCAAATGTATATACGCCACACATCATTAGATTTGTGTGAGGGCTGGGATATTTCCCAGACGCCTAAACCGAAGTAGGTAAGTAAATCACACAGGATAAATATAAATGTGATCTGTTGATTTAATTTTAATGTTTTCACTGAAAATATTTCATCTCGTAGTATACATTTTTATGATGCCTTTTTTCTTTACAGAAGGTCTATATTCTGTATGAGCACGCGTTAGGATACGCACTGTTCCGAGTTAAAGTCAAGTCATTAGAAACTTCAGATGCCGTTGCTGCGTTACAACAGTTAGCTGCAGATCTGTTAAACGATGAAGAAGAGTTTATGAAATGTTTTAAATTGCATGCATTTGTGCCTTTCTCCTCCTCAGCTAGTGCTCTACAAAATTGTAATGGGATATCAGAAGGTGTTGTTCCACAGGAACTTAAAACGTTCATAGAGGAGAATTTACCTGCTTTTTCAGATGTTTTGCTGTGCATCTCAGACCGGAAACTTGCTGAATCTCTTAAAGCGCCTGAAGTTGGATTGCCTGAAACTATTGCATGTTCATCTGAATCCATTCTTCATGAAGTCTATAGGGCTATCCGATTTTACTTTCCTAAATACATCAAAGAATTTTCGCATTTCGATGAGTCAAAAGCTCAAATAGGTTTGGGTCATAGTTACTCTAGAGCCAAAGTGAAATTTAATATATACAGGTTTGTTTATTTTTATCCTTTACTTATCTATTTGTTTAGAAATGACAATATGATTATTCAGTCCATAAATTTACTAGACCAATTAGATAAAGATGTGAATAACTTTTGCATGCGTGTCAAAGAATGGTTCTCTTATCATTTCCCAGAATTGTCAAAAATTGTTCCTGACAATCCAACTTTTGTTAAAGTAGTCGGTCTTATTCGTACCCGAGCTGGTGCAACAGAAGAAAATCTTGAAGCATTGGAGGCTTTAACTAATAGTCAAGTTGCTTCAGATATCATTGAATCTGCTAAATCATCCGTCGGTATGTTGACATTGTGTTTCTGATTTTAATTGCATGTAGGCTTCGATATTACGGATGATGATGCTGAGAATTTGGCAACATTCACTGAAAAAATTAATGCATTGATTGAACGTAGAAGACTAACACAAGAATATTTAGCAAAGAAACTTGCTGGTGTTGCCCCAAACTTAAGCACAATGATTGGGGACAGAGTAAGTGCAAGGCTAATTGCTCATGCGGGATCCCTTACGAACTTGGCTAAATTCCCTGCCTCTACAATTCAGATATTGGGGGCGGAAAAAGCGTTATTCAGAGCATTACGAACTCGTGGTGCTACACCAAAGTATGGATTGATTTATCATAGTCAATTTATCACTCGTGCTGCGCGAGAAAATAAGGGGAAGATCTCTAGATTTTTGGCTGCCAAATGTGCTATAGCCTCTCGAATCGACTGCTTTAGTGAAGTGCTTTGTGATATCTATGGGAAACATCTGAAGCAACAAATTGAGGATAGGCTGAATTATTTTGAGACTGGCACTACGCCCCCTACAAATGCTGAAGCTATGGCGCGCGCAATTGCTGAGGTTAGTATACTAGTCTTTAATTATTTATTCAACTGTTAGTTAATCTTACCTCCGTTGATGTAGCAAACAGAAAGATTACTTTGAGCACGTTGATCAAGCGTTACTCATTTATTTACTTACTAAATTTCGTAGAATATAAACTTTTAGTTTCACGCATTAATCCATAGAAAATTCTAAGAATCATCAAAAAAAACGAAAATGTCCGTACTGCTGAATAGTCCACTTTACCCGACGTGATTCTTTCTACAGTTGCCAGAATAACTGTCCAACTCTAAAAGTTTAGTTAGCTTCTACCAACCTGTATCACCTGTGGCGTAGGCAAGTTGTCTGTCTGCATATTAAAAGACGACTATACTAATCAGTAATTCGTTCTGTTCTACTTTTCTGTTGTGAAAAGTAACTTTTAAAAGGTGATGTGGCTCAGAATCGCTGAAAGTGGTTCAGAAGAGTTCAATATGTGTCTCCTATTAGATTTCAAGTTTTAAAATTATCTTATGCTTCTTATTTCTTGTTCCACGGATTCATTCTTGAAAGATATTACCAACCACTTATACTGCCACTACTTCTCTGGCATTTTTCCTGAAAATTTCATCTCTGTGTTGATATGGTGTGGCAGCTTGAACCGATCCACATTTGTCAGTTCTTACTTGGCGGATATCTTGCTCAGACTACAAGTGGCCCAAGTTAACACAAGCCAATTGAGCCCTTTGAATTCGTGCTAAGGTTTCATTAGAACTAATGAGATTTCCAATATAATTGAGGCAATTGATATACGCTCAACTACTCTACTCTCGATCATTATTTCAGGCCCTGACAAAAGTCAATCCGAAAACTATTTTACATTTGGAAAGAGAGAACTGCATCTCAAACATGCTTGCATTGTTGCTTAAAGTAGTCATAGCACAACATTTTGTCAGCGTTTTCACCAGACTGAACTATGCCATCTGCGTATCCTAAGTCAACAATTGAATCTTCTAGTAGAAGATCAATCCGTGAAAAGTTAAACAATAAGCATATCTATGAGGGAAACGAACAATCTTGACGAACACCACTTGAATTAACCAATTCTGATGACAGTAACTGAGGTGTGGCTGAAAGCCTGTTGAACTGTTCCCTAAAAACTTCTCCCCCTCAGTTGAATCTCTTGGATTGAGAGCGAATAATAGTTCCATCTTTTTCCGAGATAGTTTCACTAACAGCCGGATTTTTAATACCTCTTTCCTTGATAAGTCAGAACAGTTGTCTGCTGCTACCTATCGCTTCTGCCTTTTCTACCTCTGCTTTCGCTACCCACCACTGCTCACAGTCATTGCGTAGGCTTTTTATTAGCATACGTTTAAGTTGTTTTCACTTTTCATTGCGTCTAGAGTCAGAAGGGATATGTTTCTTGGCACCTATCAGTTCAGTCAATGCCCCTCGTACAGGACCAGTCTTAAAATGTACTGAAAACAAGAGAAACTGAATCATTACAACTGTTTAGGTCATAGTTGTTTTGTTTTTGCTTTCACTACAAGACCTGAATTTACTGACTTTTTCCGTGCATTTATCACGTTGTCGACTAACACTCAACTTGAATTCCCACTTCTCCAAATCCATCATAAAACCAGAGTAGACTGGTGTTATAATCCCGTTCTTACGGTTATAACCCAGCTATTCCTATTGCTTAGTATTCTCAGACACCGATTCACTCGACAAGTCCCCAAATCAGAACACGGTTGAACAGGAAAGAGGTTATATTCCAAATAACAAGGTTAGATGGAGGCAAGATGCAAGCCAGAAGCACAATAGGGAAAACGTCAGTATATTTATAGTTTTTACATAAGAAGATTCCAGAGTATTCTCCGACAATCGGCTAGTGCTGATTGGATAGGAATTAGCCAATCAGCGTGCACCAAAGCAATCATGCATTGAGCATGCTTTAATCCAGTCTATGTCCCGCTAACAACTGGTCACAAATATCTTCATCGTAGGTGCGCACTTCTGAGGAGTCTCACGTTGGGACGAAACAACTGTCCTTTATTTGTTGGTTTTCAATGGTTTTCCAACTGAGATCAATGTGTGACGAATAAAACCTACAAATTAAATCAATCTCCACAAAACTCCTTAAAGTAAGCAATAGTGACTCTATGCTCATTTGTAACTACCTTTTTAAAGAGCCTCCTAAAGTTATAGTGAGAATTAGCGGCAGTGGAGTGTAAGACAGCTATCGTCAACGAACTGGCATAATAGTCGCATTCTGTTACTAACTCATTAAAGCTGAAACTATAAACCTCGTGGTGTTCCAATTCAGATGTCTAAGCATCATGGTCATCGTGGAACTCGGAGATTCTGGATTATCGAAAACTTTGAGGATTGTTGCGAACTCTCGGAATTGAAGAAAAAGATAGCTTTTTCGCCTTGTAGTTCTCTCATTGACTTTTTATATCCTTAATGAACGTTAATGTCAACGTTCCAACATTATTGTATAACTTTGATTCTAATAATCATCTATTGTTTATCAATATTAATGTGTAGGCTCTGATGTTCAATAGTGCTTTGTTGTCAATTTTATATTCTATGCTTAAAATTAATATTTAGATGATTCAGTCCCTATCCACTTTTTTCTTCGGTTATTTTTCATCAAGGTGAATAAATATATTCAACGAACGAAGAAAAAAGCAATTAAAACACTGAATAAAAGAGATTCAGATAGTCAAGAAGAAGCAACTGTCACAACACTCGAAACACCTATATTAGATAGTAAAAAGAAACGTAAGAAAAAGCGTAATTTAATAAATGGGAACATTACTACCACTACTACAACTACTGTTGTGGATGATGTTTCTAATGATCCGAATGAAATAATGAATCATGATGAAGGAGAATTAGATCAACAACAACAAACAACCGAAATAAATCAATATCAACTATTAAATGATGACAAAGAAGAGAAAAGTACAACGATGAAGAGAAAGAAAAAACGTTATCATTCAGAATCAATTGATCTTGTTGAAAATTCAATGTTAACAAATGGTGATCATATTTGTATAGAAACAATAGAAACACCAATATTATCTCAACGTAAACGATCCGCTTCTGAATCCAGTATACTATTAGAGGATATAAAATCGGATAGTTTAAAAAAGAAGAAAAGAAAAAAACATCCTATATAATGTGATTGGATTAATTTACATTTAGCTGTGTAAAAGGCAATTAGCTCAATTTTTGACTATTTATTGTAAATAGTAACATGATTGGTTATTTTGTTGTTGTTGTTGTTGTTGTGGAATACATAATGTATTATGAATCTCCTATTCTTCTATCTCTACACAAATCTCATTCGATATGTGTGAGGGCTGTGATACTGCCCAGGTGCCCAAACCGAAGCAGGTGGCTTTTTTAGGCGGCGGCCACCCCCGAGCCTTCGACCTGAAGGTCTGATCCATAAGGCAGTGGAGCATCGTAACGAGATGCAGTCCCATGGAAGCCGGTGACCAACGATTGGTTCCTACGCCATTTGTTCCCGCAGGATACTGGAGCCCATGTGCACCAATGGTTTGGGATCTGGTTAAAGCGCCGGACATTCGCTTTTCGTCCTCTCATTTTCGTAAACAACACCCGCGCCACGAGAAGGCACTGAGTAGGACTTTCCTGGCAGAGACTATACACGCGTGGCCATGTGAGAGCATTTTGAGAGGGTGAGCAGACTCCCTCCACTCTCGGCCGTACCAGAGCATTTGGGGGCTCTACATTGATTACATAATGATAACAATGACAATGCACTTGTATATATGTTACATTCTACCATACATCTGTCTGTCAGTAATCCTAATGAACGTCGGACGTGGTACAAATATATGTTGACCTACAAGTTACTATAATTTACTAATTAATTGCCCCCAAATACCCTGGTATGGCCGAGAGTGGGGAGAGTCAGCTCACCCTCTCCAAATGCTCCCACATGACCACGTGCATACAACAACTACCAGAGGAGTTCTACTTACTGCCTTCTCGCGGTGAAGGTGCTGTTTACGAAATTGAGAGGACGAAAAGCGAATGTCCGGCGCGTTAGTCAGGCTGGGGGATATAGAGGATCCACTTACGGCCGTTGCAAAACTCGGGTTCCAAATCGATGGTACACATGGGCTCCAGGATCCTGAAACAACAAAAGGCGTATGAACCAATTATTGGTGACCGACTACCATGAGACTGCATCTCCTACCGTTGCTCCACTGCCTTGTGGATCAGACATTTAGGTCGAAGGCTCCTAGTGTGATACCGTAAGAAAACCACCTGCTTCGATTTGGGCACCCGGGCAGTATCACAGCCCATACACAAATCAAGTGACTTGTTTGGCGCATATGTATTTGGTGCCTACTTGTACCAATGTTTATGTATTTAAATAAATATGTAAATTGGAACGACGAAATCGACAAAATGAGTCGAAATAATCTCATAATAACAATAATAATGAAAGAGTTCAAATATCAATAATATAGTTTAAAGACGAAGTGAAAAGAATGTATGTATGAAGGAATATTGATGCTAAAGAAACTAGGAGAGAAATAGAGGGAGTATATATATATATATATATATATATATATATATATATATATATATATATATATATATATATATATATATATATATACCATTGTGACCAGTTGCGAGCGATATCACTCAATATCTGCAATCATTGATTTCAGTAATCATGAAGATACTAACCAGATAATCTGGATCTATAAACATTCCTTAGGTTAGCAGTTTGCCTGTATTGCTGCTTAGCGAAATTCAAATAGGATATGAAGTTGTGAATTCAGTTACTAGTGAATGAACTTATCAATACCAATTGTCACCTTTGGAAATAAGACTGGTCTGATACAACAAATTGGGGAGCATTAAGAAAAATAAGGTTTATTAACAAATACTATTAGGTTACTGTTATATCTTGTAACTGTATTAATATATAATGTAATGATACCGCCAACTAGAGAACAGTGATTTGTCGACCGGAGCAATGACGCGTAAACCTGTACGAGCAGTCCAGAGTCTCCATCGATTCTTTCTGCCTGTTAGAGTCCAGAACACCAAGCCCAGCCTCTGCGATATGAATCATATATTTCAAACATACTGGATTTGTATACGAACCAAACAGACCACATCGTACCATAACATAGCCATAGCCAAAAGTGACTGTGAATGTGGGAGACTAATTAACAGACTGGGTATAACTCAAGAACTGCAAACTGTATAATAATAGTCCATGGATCAAATTAAAGCTTGTAATAAGGGTTTTATTTTATTTGAACACATAGGTATTGGTGCATAAGAGCATCAAATACATAGGCGCCACACAGGTCACTTGATTTGTGCATGTGGGCTGTAATTCTGCCCGTGTTCCCAGACCGAAGCAGGTGGTCTTCTTAGGGGGCCACACCCGGAGCCTTCGATCTAAAGGCAGTGGAGCAAAAGTAGAAGGTGCAAGCCCATGTGCGCCATTGATTTTGAACCAGAGTTTTCCAACTGCCCTAAGTGAATCCTCCATATCTACCAATCTGGTTAAAGTGCTGGACATTTGCTTTTCATAAACAACAGTAATGCCGTGAGAAGACATTGGTTGTATGCACCTAGCCATGTGAGAGCATTTGAATAGGGAGAGCCGACTCTCCCTATTCTCGGCCGTATCAGGGCATTTGGGGGCCACCTTAGCAATTGAACATAGTATTTTAAATGTTACTAATTCAGCGAAACGATTAGAAGCTATGCCATTTTGTCTGTTGATTCATTTTTGAAGTATTGTGAAACATTATTTATATACAAACTATCAATTAAATACCGAGCTTGTGGAGCCCCGTTATTTAATCGTCATTTAGATCGAACAATGTTGTCGAAAGGGCTCTCCACTTTAGTGGCCCGAAATCTGACTCCAAGATAATCGTAATGAATGTTTGTTATTGCCTATCTTCGTATATAATCATCGACTCAAGTCGCGTTAGTCAATAACGGAATTAAATAAGTCAAATGACGAGAATGGACTTGTGAATACATATGTTTTGTATATGAAGTGAATAGAATAGAGAGAAGCAAAACGACGCGCAGTCGAGATGGCGGGTAAGCCAACTCCCATTTAACCAAGCGTTAACCAATATTTATAGTTACACAAAAGTAAGTTACAGACATGTGATGAGTAATGGGATAAAGAAATGTACACACACCTACGCGCTCATATACAAACAGTCAAGGTTGATAAGCGAATAATTAACAAGGTCAGAATGTGACTCAAGTAGAATGAATAGAATGTGCTGTCCGAAAGCTAGAATAAGGTATATGGGCTTAACATGACCGACACTACAAGCTATTACACTATTTAAAGCTGTTACACTCATTTTACGAATTCTTTAGAATGTACTCGGAAATTATGGACATGTAATCTTCTCTACCTCTGTTTCGATTCGCCTTAATTTTGCTTACTCAATGGACGACGTATGTTCGCTAGGACCAAATGAGGGTTATAAATTCGTGTTATTTACAGTTGATGATCAAGATTTACGAATTAGATTTAAGGTTTTCGTCGATGACATCAGCTATAATGCCAAAATGGTATTTAGCCAATTGGTTGAGTGAATTTCGTGTCAAAATTCGAGACCTGTTATCTTATATCTGATTGGTTTGTCCATAAATTATAGTCTCCCCTCATGAGTTTAATTCTACAAACAATATTGAAATTCATAAAAATACTGTTAGGTCGGCTCATGGGTGAACTCGATGAAGCTTTAAGAAGCTCAGAAAGAGCCGTAGATATTCCATTCAATGATCTTTTGGAAGAACATTTTAGGATCTTGATATGTTGCTTCCCTATTAGATAAAATGCGTCTTGGATGACTATGATGATGATTTCGCTTTTACTGAAAACTATAAATACTTGGACATTGATTGGAATAACATTCCTTCTCACTTATCTTCTGTCTTCTCATTTGCGACTTGGAGAGTTCTAGCGTTTGAGTGCTCAGGTTGTACGCGGTATATCAGAAATCTGTGCTCTAGATACAAATATTATGAAAAGCATGGAATTCTGTTTTAAGTTTGCAAATAAAGCTCCGTGATGCATTCGATTTGAAAGTTTATGTGCAAGGAATTCCATGCTTATTATAAAATTATTATGGATTTCAATATTGTCAGAATGAGGGTTTGTTGAAATTGTAGTAATTTAGTGGTTGAATTTTGGAGTTTTTTTCTCTGAGCTGGATGGTATGGTCGTGGAGTTTTCATCGTTCTTGTGAACGACATAATCAGCACAAACTTCAGATAGAAGTGAAGTATTCGAATTTCTCCATATGCGTTTCACAGCTTGTTCCGTGCACCTTGACGTTGAATTTCATATTTCAAAAACAAAAAAATGTAATACAATTGACATTAAAATTCAATTTAAGTATTTTTTGTTAACAATTGTCAAATCTAAATCCTGCACTCATCCTGGGTAGTGAGCAGATAGAAGTAGTCGAGAGGTTTGTATATCTGGGTAGCTTCATAAGTTCTGTTGGTGGCGTGAGTGATGAGATCAAAGCCAGAGCGGCTTATGCCAATCTGGGCCATCTTTGGCACCTTCGTGATATTAGTCTGACTGTAAAAGGTCGGATTTACAATGTGTCGGTGAGAGCAGTTTTGCTCTATGCTTGTAAAATCTGGCCTCTCCGAGTTGAGAATGTTACACAACTCTCTGTGTTTGATCATCGTTATTAGTAATGTAGAGGTTTGGCATCGTGTGTTCGGGCGCAGAGACGATAATGCAATTGGTATCACCATCCTGAAACATCGACTTCGGTGGCTTGGACATGTTCTATGAATGTCATCCCAGAGAATTCCACGTCGTGCATTATCTGCCGACGCTAGAACAGGTTGAAAAAGGAGAGATGGTCAGTATACGACGTGGTGTCGTGGTATGAAAGAAAGCTGTACAGGATTGGCTTCTGTTGATCCTTCACGACTCCTTGATTGAAGTCCTAGATATGATGTAACACAGTGGCTAAAGACGTTGTGAGATATGGCTCAGAATAGAAATCAGTGGTGATCCTACCGTAACTTTATGTTACTTTCTTCATAAAAAATGGATGTAACTTCTTTAAGTGAAAGAATTTGCTGTGGCTGTACTTTTGCTAACTGAACTGTTTCTCCTATTATTATTACTATTATTATTATTACTATTATTATTATTATTATTATTATTATTATTATTATTATTATTATTATTATTATTATTATTATTATTATTATTTCACTATCATACACTAATTTCTTTTCAAGTCAAAAGAATCATAATTAACTTACTTACTTACCTAAATTACATAAACTGAACATATTGATTAGGCAAATATTATCTGTGATCAAATAACTTTTCTACAAGTTCGTCCACTGGTTGACAATTTTTAGAACTACTTCGCAACAGATTAGTTCCCTTTAGTCTGAAGGATAGTCTAGGATTTGCAGGAAATTTGTACTATCATTGGTTATTTCATTGCCCTTAACAAAAATCAGTTTGGAATGAACGGTTGAATCTGTATGTTTAATTTCTTGGTCTCCTTCCCTTATTGATCAATGGATTCAAATCACTCCTCTATATATGTACCGAAAATATATAATTTCATTTCAGCTATGTAATGTATCGTTAAATGGATAGAGTTACTATGGATGACCCTTTGGACAAAATTCTGGTTGATATATTGGTAAGGAACTTGAAATGGATGAAACTAAAACAACCAATTAACAGAACTATATTCAATTTTAAATAAGTTGGTGATACATGAGGTAGAGAGATGATTTCATTTCTTAAATGGTGGGATTCAGCACACACTAGAACAGGACATATCTATTATAAAATAACGTGGAATACAGTTTACGATCAATGCATTATCAATACAAATTAACCTTTTCTATTGTGGTTAGTTTTGAACTAAATTGACTACTAGTTTACAACTTGCTGAATCTTGCGATTGTTACAAGAAAGTGTAGCGTGGTGTCGAGTCCCAGTTGACTATGAACACCTCTACAAAGAAACACGTGCCAAATAAATCAGAAGGCGAATGAGGATTGGAACCAAATTTATTTAGTTGGCGATCTCGTGGTATCGAATGAATACCGAGATCGTGCCAAGACAAGGCACAAGCGGAATCGGCAGGAGAAAGTACGTGCGAACGGAGCCACGAACCGCGAAACAGTAATGGAGAATAATTGAAGAGCAATATGGCTGTCTTTAGTACAGTTAAACAAACGAGCACAATAAAAAAATTATTGGTACCATTGGTTATAAATGATAATTGTTTTCATTAAACCAATCGCGTTCTCTTGATAAAAGTAGGTCACTACAAAAGGAACTAAATTTTTTATTATTTACAGGCTAATGCGATTAAAATCATTTGTCTCTCAACATCGCCTAGAAACATAAACGCTTTTTATTTCAGGCCCATGAAAGATACATTGTTTTAGTACATTGCTAACCACTTAACTAGGCTGAGTAACGTTGGGTTTTTCAGAGATTTCTCCCTTTTCTAGTAGTTATTATGTTTTACGGAGTGGATGGTTGAATCGCGAAGCTTTTGTTGTAGTTCTAAACAACATCATCTGGTCTAATGAGTTGCGTGAAAACTGTGTGCATCATACATTATTGAAAAATGCTGAAATATAGATTTCGTCACTCGGATTTAAACGATAGAACAAACCTTCAGGCTTTTAGACTATAACAGACTTAAATCATTTTATACATGTACGTATGGTTTTATTGTGTAGGTTGACAATCCTTGTACATTTATAATTGTCAGTTCAGGAAGTTTTTCGTAAATAACAGTTAGGCTACTTATAAGTAGCATAATGTTCAAGACGAATGTTTTATAAACTCTTTGTCTAGCTAGGAAACAATTCAACAGGCCGAAGATTGAATTATGGAAGATAATCACCCAGTTTAGTGAATTGATTGAAGTCAGATGTGAAAATCACTGGATTCTGGTCCAGAGGTTGAGTAATCACCCAAGAAACTGAATGCTCGGGGTCAGATTCGTGTATGAGCACTTCTGGGGATTCATTTACTAGGGGAAAACAACTGTCCAATGCTCCATGGTTTTTAGTAGTTATGTAACTAAAACTAACGAGTGATGTAATCCATGATTAATTTATCGTTGATGTTCAGTAGTGCATGTATTTAAATGACTAAGTACAGTAGAAGCTGATGACACTGATACTGACCTTTTATATAGTCAGATAATACAATAACACAATAAACGGGGAATCGAGAAACAGACAATATATTGTTAGAATAGAATATCATACTTGGTTGTGTGTAGAGAAGAAAACGTGTGAGACTGATAACTCTTGGTGTCGGGTGGGTTGATAAATCATCTCACATTTACTGAGTTACTTACTTACTTAAGCCTGTTACTCCTCGTGAAGGAACATAGGCCGACCACCAGCATTCTCTATCCAACCCTGTCCTGGGCAATCCTTTCCAGATCTTTCCAGTTGTCATTCATCCTATCCATATCTGCTTTTATTTCCCGACGTAATGTGTTCTTTGGCCTTCCTCTTTTCCGCCTTCCTTCAGGATTCCAAGTTAGGGCTTGTCTCGTGATGCAGTTTGACGATTTGCGTAGTGTATGTCCTATCCATCATTTACTGAGTAGTACGAACGAAATGACATGAGTGATTGACTGTGTTTATCTAGTTGATGAAGTTCATTTAAATTAACTAGCTCAGTGTTGCTTATCTACTGAACTATCTATTTCAAAAGAATTATTTTTCTTACCGTCTAAATGGGTTTGTGAGAACCTTTAGATGTTGCCAGCCAAGACACTTTTGTTCCATATTTGGTTTCTCCATGTGGAAGATATTCGATGTTTATCCACGTTCAATCACTTGTTTCTTAAATTGCTCCGTAAATAAAGGGGAGTATACCATTTAAATCATGTCTATATCGGAATGTGATGATGATATTTCAGTTGACGTCATAATAATGAAGGATCAACCTGGTTAATTGTGACATATTTAACGAATATCGAATCTAAGGATTCCATACCGAGTATTTTTTTTTACCAGTATACCCTAGTTAAGAAAAGTTGACAACATGGTGCCATGGGATGAAAGATGGATTTATAAGAAGAGTATTTGTTGACTTATCAAGATTGCTCGGTTGAGGTAACAGAGATCATGCAATTTAATGGGTTGAGATATTTTAAAATATTACTCAAAATAAAAGATAATACCGACCCTGTTGTAGTTTTCTATTACATTCTTTCAATAAATAAAAAAGCCTATTTTAAATCAAAGAAATATATCTTGATGCTATGTTCGTTAACTTGAATGCTACTACTGATTCGTCTTACTCAGAACGGAACGAAGAATCAAGGAGTCAGAGACTCGATAGCCTTGCTAGGTTTGAAGCTATCACGAGTTCACTTAATCCGCGAACGAGAACAAGACTCGGTGACCAAAGACCAGTAAGCTAGCTATTGATGCGTCCCAGCCCCTCTAACTAAAGGGAAAAGTCCAAGCTTGGACTGGGGAAGTATATTCTGCAAAACAGCCAGAAACGAGCAGTAACAACAAACACAATTCAGCAGTGCGTACCCACGATCCTGCCAGCAGGATTCGAACCCAGGGCATTTAGTCTCGCGCATGAACGATTCTCTTACAATTTATCCACTTGAATTCATCAAGTATTTTTTTTCATTAACTAAATTGTTTATTTGTGTTCGATTGTTTGTTTGTTATTCACAATGAATCAAATGAACACTTATGTTGCTTTTTTCTTCTTCTTATTCTTCATATTGTTCATACAGCTTGTTAAAATCATGAATTCTGAAGATGATTTATAATTCAAGTGATAATTAGATTATGAAGAGTTTCATTGTTATTTTAATTGTAGAAATGTTCTTTTCAATTTATTCTACTGAATGAAAGCTTTATTGAATTCTTTTTATATATTATGCCTGTTACCCCTCATGGGGGGGGCATAGATTACTCACTAAGATTCTCCATCCAACTCATTACCGATCATTATTATTATTATGATTATTGTTATTAACATCCTTATTTTTATATGTCTAACATTAAATTAATCACTTACAATGGGTACTTATGTCAAAATCATATGTTAAATGTTCAAGAGTTAATCATTTTCTAATGAAAATGGACTAATTTTAAGTAGAATTCTATATACGCTAAGTTTAAAAGAAAAGTCATTAAAACCCATTCGAACTTCAATTGGCCCTCAAATGCTGTGATACGGCTGAGGGGGGAGAGTCAGATCTCCCTCTCAAAATGCTTTCACATGACCACGCGTATACAACAGCTACCAGGGAAGTCGTATTCACTGCCCTCTCGCGGTATTACTGTTGTTTACAAAAAATTAGAGTACGAAAGTCGAATGTTCTGTGCTTTAGCAGGGTTGGTGGACATGGAGGGTTCACTTAGGACAGTAGGAAAATCCTGATTTTAGTCCAATGGTGCACATGGGCTCCAGTATCCTCAGGGAACAAATGGCGTATTAATTAATTGTTAGTTACCGGCTACCATGGCACTACATCTCCGGACGATGCTCCACTGCTTTGTGGATTAGACCTTTAGGTTGAAGACTCCGGTTGTGGCCTCCTAAGAAAACTACGTGCTTTGGTCTGGGCATACGGGCAGTATTACAGCCCACACACACAAATCAAATGAGTTATGTGGCTCCTATGCATTTATGTGTTCAAATAAATAAATAAAACTTTGAATTGACTTAGAAGGATTGTGTTTGTCATTTAGATGATCAATAATTTTGGATTAATTCCAGTTTATAAGGTTATCAATGTAAATATTATTGAAGGGTTACACAACTACAATGAAATAGTTATACAATTCTTATTGAATACAAATAGTTTTTTGAGTCAACATCAGTTGTTGATGAAGAAAGATCTCATCAACAACCAGTCTCGAGATAGACTGTTTATGATTGTATCAGAAGACTTAGATCAGGAAAGTTAAACCATATTTGTAATGAGACAGTTATTTGTCAATTATATTGAATACAATCACCATCAAGAAGGTGTAAGTACTTATAAATGGTTGTCTACGCAAGATACTCAACATCCATTGACTGGATACCATCAGCAACAACCCACTGTAGGAGAGAACAAACCAGATTCCAGCTGAAGAAGAAATTAGGAAAAGACGTTGGAACTGGATAGGAGATACATTACGGAAGTCATCAAACTACACTACAAGGCAAGCCCTAACTTGGAATCCTGAAGGGAAGCAGAAAAGAGGAAGGCCAAAGAGCACATTACGTCGGAAAATAGAAGTAGATATGAAAAGGATGAATAACAACTGGAAAGAGCTGGAAAGGATTGCCCGGGACAGGGTTGAATAGAGAATGCTAGTGGTCTGCCTGTGTTCCTTCAAGAGGAGTAACAGGCGTAAGTAACTTGTTGTAAGTAATATTGAATACTATAAGTATCACATAGTAAGTGTATTGAATTAGAAGGACGAATTCTATTTCAACGGCACCAAATCGACTATAAAATGTGATCATACTGAATCTTATCTCCTGTTGTACGATCATCTGATAGAAAGTGACTGAATTATAAATCTATATAATCGAAATAAAATATTCTTTAATGTAAATTTTGATTCATAGTGACACAGTAATGTGTGTGCTACTGATGTCGACAAATATAAGTAGTATGTATCATCAGTCAAAAGTGAAATACCTGGAGGCAGAAGGTTAAGGAAATCGAAGAAAAGAGAACGGAAACAATAAATGATTGGTGGGGAAACGAACGAACAATGAAGTTTGAGACAATTGATGGATACTTTGCAAATGAAGTATTTAATGTATGATCCTAAGATTTGACTAAGAAATTGTGTAATATTACATTCAAATATATTCGATTGTCCATACTTGTGTTCTCGTTCACTACAACACGTGGTCAAAATAATTTCATTGAACAATCTGGGAAGACTAGCACAAACAATTCAATCATTTAATAGTTGGATTTAATGGTCAATTGAAGCTTGATCACCATTGAAAATCTGGAATCACTGGATGGCTGTTTTGTCTTATTATGGGACTCCTAATCAATTCGAACTCTGTTTAAAATTTCTCATAATTCTACCTCACTGTCATCATGTCTCTCAAAAGTTCATTATCACTATTATTGTCAGTATTATCATCCTGAAGGAAGAAGTATGCATATTTGTGATTGTACAGCATTGAAAAGAGAACTCTTCACTGAACCAATCTTTCTTATTTATTAGCGTAATTATCATAATTTTAACAGGAATCTAAACAGCTTTTTAATAAAAATGGTATATATTTGTTATATATAGAGCTTAAGTTCTTGATATACCACATACAATTCGAGCACTCATATGTTAGAATCTTCCAAGTTGCAAATAAGAAGATAGAAGATGAATGAGAAAGAATGTTATTCCTATCAATGTCCAATATGGTACAAAACTCTCAGGTATTTATAGTTTTTAGTTAAAAGCGAAATCATCAGCATAATCATCCAAGATGCATCTTATCTAATAAGGAAGTTACATATCAAGATTCTGTAATGTACTTCTAAAAGATGATTGAATGTAATATTTTCGGCTCTTTATGAACTTCTTTAAGCTTCATTAAGTTCATTCATGAACAATCCTTACTGACTATCATCCAACCCAATAACTTTCACATGAAATTGAATAAACTTTCAACAAGACAATCTATCTCATTTTACTTCTATAATAATCTATATTGTTCTTAAAAATAGGTTATTAGTTTTAATAATCTATTGTTTATTGTTATTTAGTTCCAAGGTTTGGCGTCGAATATCTGACTACTTATAGACAATTTAATCCTAATTCAAATATAATTATGTTTGTTCGACATTATCAGGGAAAGAAAAACAGTCGAAATGAATTTTCAAATAGAAACATACCAGCTAAAACGTATTTGAATCATGAAAAAGAGAAAGTGATCTTGCTTAGTAAAGATGAATTAGTAAATGGGCAAGTTACTATTCTTTATTGAACGAATTTGAGATACTGCCCGAGTGCCCAAAGCGAAGAAGATAGTTTTCTTAGGAAAACAACCGGAGCCTTCGACCTGAAGATCTAATCCACAAGGCAGTTGAACAATGTCAGGAGATAGAGTTTCATGGTAGTCAGTGTCTAATAATAAGTTTATATGCCATTTGTTTCCGTCGGATTCTCGATCCCATGTACACCATTGGTTTGGAATCAGGGTTTTTTTAACTCTCGTGGGTAGACTCTCCGTATCCACCGGCCCGCTCAAAGCGCTGAACATTCGCTTTTCGTCCTCTCAATTTCGTAAAAACAGTAATGCCGCAAGAGGGCAGTGAGTAAGATTTCTCTGATGGTGGATATATAGGCGTGGCTATGTGAGAGCATTTGGAGAGGTAGAGCTGACTCTCCTCAATCTCGGCAGCACCACGACATTTAGGGGTATTACTCATTGAATGGCTGATAAGTCATGTCCACTGACTTATTAAATCAGTAAAATACTTGTTATTGCCATGTATAAGGGATAGCATGTTTATTGTTTACATATACAGAACTAACTTTGATTAATTTCTGTTGCGATAGGAGCACCTGAAATAGATACTTCAATATGGTGCATGCATCACCAATTTGACTATATACCTGGGTTTAGTGGCTATCAGTGGAAATAAGAATATCCCATTGAATATAAGAATATACAAACCCTTATACTGTATAATCATTTAGTACTATGAATCAATTCATCACTGAGCAATGAATAATCATATTTTTCTAATCCCTTAATCTTGAAAGAATGCCATCGATCAAGTTGTAATATCATTCAATGATAGTATAATGATATAAAGAAGAATTAAATTTGCTAACAAATTAGAAAAGAAATAAATGAATAACTTACTAAATATTATCAGAAGAGGTTGTGTGGAGATTTGAGTAATTTCAGTAGTTGGGATCATGAGTCAATTGAAGTTAGACCACCATGGAAAATCTTGAAACACTGGATGGCGCATTCACGATTCCGCCTTCACGATTCGAACCCAAAACCTGTCAGTCTCGCGCGCGAGACTGGTGGTCTAGCTTCCATTGACTCATGATCTCAACTACTTAAATGATCAGATATTGTTCTATTTCTAAATTTGATCAATTCAATTAGTCAATGTGTTCATATGTCACTTGATCTATATTATAATCACAAAAGCATGAAATGGTATGATTTGTAATAATATTTATACCTACACATTCTTACCTCTCTGCTCGTCTCCCACTTTCTCTCTCTCTCTCCGTGTTGATATAAGTGACAGCTATTACTACTACTACTACTACTACTACTACTACTACTACTACTACTACTACTACTACTACTACTACTACTACTACTACTACTACTACTACTACTACTACTACTACTACTACTACTACTTCTAATGTTCTACCTACTATTTCTTACAGAAAGGAATGGAATGATTTAACTTCATATATATATATATATATATATATATATATATATATATATATATATATATATATATATATATATATATATATATATATATAAACAAAAAGAAGGAAAAACAGTATTCATTTCAGTAGTATATGAACATGTGTTAAATAAGGTGACAATAGCTGAAAAATAAGACAAATGAACAAACTATGAAAAGAAAATTTGACAAAGTTAAAACGTTTCCAATTTTTTTATTTTGGTGACTTATGTCAAGAAAACGGAAAAAGATGTCAAGAAGAGGGAATTATTTACAGAAGAACGTAGAAAGTTGAATCAATCATTCCAACAGCAACAGCGACAACAACGACAACGAAACAATAATAATAATAATAGTAGTAATAATAATAATATTAATGGTAATAGTAATAATAATGGTTATTATTATTGACATTTTCTTTCCGCAGTTTGAAAAAAAGACAATGAACATACATTCAATAGTGACAGTAATGACAATGATATGGTATATAAGTAACATAGAAACTTCCTTAAACAAAAGATTTTGACTGTCATTAAAACAATGAAACTAATCATAATCATGATGATAATAATTCTTTTTAAGACATCAATTTTATACTATCCTTAATTTGGAGAACTGTGAAAGTCATCATCTAGAAGATATAAGTATTGATTAGCAGTTGTAAAAGCAAAATATTTTGGATCCGTTGACCGGACACTATCAGTAACAATCTACTATGGAAGAGAACAAATCAAATCCTAGTGGAGGAAGAAATCAGGAAGAAGCACTGGAAGTGGTTAGGACATACATTGACAAAGCATCTAAATGTATCACAAGGCAAGTCCTCACTTGGAACTCTCAAGTCCAAAGGAGAGGTGGGAGACCAAAAAACACAGTACGCCGAGAAATGGAGACAGACATGAGAAGAATGAACAATTGAAGTCAGACCACTATGGATATCCTGGAAACACTGGACGGCCATTTCGTTCTACTATGGGATTTCTCAGTAGTGCACATTTATGATCCCACTTTCAGGATTCGAACGTGTGACCTGTCAGTCTCGCATGCGAGACTGGTGGTCTAGCTTCAATTGGATAGAATTAGAAAGAAAAGCACAGGGCAGAGTGGGTTGGAGAATGCTAGTTGGCGGCTTATTCTCCATTAAGATTGACAGGCGTAAGTAATTAAGTAAGTAAGTAACAATCCAATTGAATGATGAACATTGATTCTTATAATAAACTTGCTAGTTATTAAACTGATGGAAATGATACAGATAGGTTATGGAAAATTTCAAAGAAAAAGAAATAGAAAGTAATCAAGAGGAATATATAAGCTTTACATTTATAAATCATTAAATAACAATCAATGAGAGTGTTGTTTAAGTCTAACTTGGTGATTAAATTCTATTGATCAGTTTTATGATGATGATGATGATTGTAAATCAAGATCTTAAGTAATTGAAGGTCAGTTCTTCATGATTAAAATACCACAGTGGCAGTAATCAAGGCCATCTTATATCCCATCCATTTTTAGAGAACAAAAGTTGTAAGTAGATTGCCCCCCTCACTAACCAGTTGATATGTAGAATTTATTGATTTTCAATAGACAATGATAAAAATAATTTAGGGATTTTCAATAAACTAATCATTTGATTTGATTAATTCAGTAGTCAAGGAAAACATAGGTGAAGACAACGGAATTATAGTTAGTTGGTTACTTGATAAAATAGAAAAACTATACTATAATAATTAATTTGCGAAATTTTTTATAATTGTCTCGAACTTCATTGTTCTTGCATTTCCATACTAATTGCTTTCTATTCCCGTTCTTCCTTTCTTGATCTTCCCCATCTTCTGCTGCCAGACATTACATTCCTGACTTGCGTTATATACTACTTATGTCAATATAAGTAGCACTCATCACAGTATAATAAAACAATACTGAATGAAATGAATGTATATATAAAGTAACATTGTAATAATAGGTGAATGACAGATATATGGGAACCACTAGAAAATGCCTATGAATATATATAAGATATAAGATAATGGAATTTATTGATTGTCACATTTATGATATTTAACATTCATCAGGAAGGAGTACTCTCAGTAGTGAGTTAACCTATTTTATGTACATGAACAGTGAAACCTGAGCTATCTTTAACAACCTAAATCCTCAAAATAGTCCATATGGTCATGAACTATTCAAACTAGTGGCCACACTTAAGTTGGTCGATAGAATTCCATCGGTAAGAAAAGTCTAAACCGTCATAACTCAGGAATCAATCACTGTATTTAATCACAGACAATTAGATCACATACTCCTCGAATTATCAACATATGACTAATTTCAATGGTTGAGGTCCCGAGTCAGTTGAAGTTAGACCACCATAGAAGACCTGGAAGCACTGGACGGCTATTTCGTCCTATTGTGAGACTTCAGCAGTGCGCATCCACGCTCCTACCTCGCGAAATTCGAATCCAGAACCTATTAGTTTCGCGTGCGAGCGCTTAACATTTTGACCACTGAGCCGGTTGGCATCCAATATTGTTAGTGTCCAACTTTAACTAATCCACGAAATTGAGCGAAACATCCACCCTTGTCTTCAGTGAGTTATTATCATCTCACAACAGACCCGGTTGAACTCCACTAAGCACTGCTTCAATTGACTCATGATCTCAACCATTAAAATGACTACTACAAAAACCCTTCTGATATATGTCTAATTGATAATAGTTCAGTCCTACCAAAGTATACCGTAAGTGTCTATTGTTTCATTATGGCAAACAATTTATTCTTGTAACTATATAGTCTTATGAATTAAAAGAAAATCTAATAAACTTTTACCTGGAAACGATATGGAAGACATCAGTAAACATTTTAAAGCTATCCATTTTGAGGAATTAAAAGTTATATTCATCATACAAATGATAGGTGGTTGGAGGTAATCTATATGAGATACTTTTGTGTTCATTGGGAGTTTTATCTAAAACATGTCCTCAATCTTTCTAATACTGATGTTCCCTTAGGATTCAAACAAGTGTTACCTAATTTCAAAGTTTTATATATCATAAGTGAGGTTCTCTGGGAGCGACTAAGCTTTCGTTACACCGATAATGTTTAGTAAGGTTAAATAAGTAGTTTAAAATACTTTTCATTATATACGTATGTGAAAATAGATACTGTGCGTTCGATGTTAATATTGTATGATATTGCAAATACCTAATGTATCCCATAAAGAAAATATGATTATGATGACAGAGCCATTAATAAGATGTTACAATCCGTTGAAATTTCTTAATCACTTCATCAACAACTAGACTCATACAGCATTAATTCAGAAATGGTAAAATTACGAATTGGCTTCAGTTAGGCAGGTATTGAAAACCGATAAATATTGAGTGATCATCAGTTACGAGTTATCAGTGTAATCAATCGACATTTAAATAATGTATATTCTTTTCTCTGAATATTGCCAGCAACCACAATGTCTACGATTACACTTTTGTGATCACCGGGTAAGTAATAGTGAGGTTAGACGCAGCATATTAGGGAATGATGATAAATCAGTTGATGAGGTTATGAATCTTTATCGACTGAGATGATTGGGCCAAGTGTTGCATATGCCTGAACATAAATTACCACGACACGCAATGCTGATTGGTGTTGGAGATGGTTGGAAGAAAGTTAGGGACAGCCAAACCAAAACGTGGCATCGGTTATTGAAGTCACCAACTTCTAGTTTGAGTCATTTTGGTAGACGCAGACTAATCGGCTGGGGTCTTTATTCAATGGTTAGAGACTCAGAGTGATATGGCTCAGAATCGATCACAATGGCGTAGGTATATACACTCTCTGTCTTAAACTAAGAGACTAAAATCAATTCATATCTTTCTTTCTATCAACTAATTCTTTTTTCCTGTACTCTATCCTTATATGCAATCTTTCTTCTATATATTACCACCTCTGGATTAACTACTTTTAAAAATTCGGTGTCCGTCTTGTCGTGTTAATGAGGTATGGCAACTTGGACCGATGCATATATGTGTCTGGTCCTACGTTGTAGCTGACTGACTGACTGTAACTTGTACCGTGAAAGGTCGTGAACTTTTCAAAACCGTATCTGATTAGATTATGCAACTAATAACCATAATGATCTGTGAAAACAAACAAGGAAAAAGATAACTTATTGGGATATCTAGATAGATGACAGGAACAGGTAGCCCAGAGATATTCAACCAGATTGCCAAGTTGTTTATCTACATGAAAAAAGATCGTAAATGCTCATTCCTTCGTATTCTAATTCTACCCAGTTTTTAATCATTTTCTCAGTAGATATTACTCTATTAAAAAAGTCGATTCTAATCTATACTATTCTCAATAAACCTTTCAACTGTAACATTTCATATTATATTCATAATGTCTGTCATTAAGTGAATGTAAAAAAAAACAATATGACAGTTGTTAAATTCCAACTCATTGATTTCATACTGAAAGTGAATTATGAAAGCGGGAGTTGTTAAACAATATTCTATATGTTCCTATGGAGTTTTTCTAGCCTTCATTAGTTTATACTTTGATATCTGAATCGATATCGAATTCATATAAAGTTGTATCAACTTGTGACGACGGACCACCGGTGAACTCGAGGAAGCTGTAAGAGGCTCAGAAGGAGCCGAAGACGTTCCATCCAATCACCTTTAGGAAGAATATTCTAGAATTCCTACGTGTAGCTTCCCGATTGGATAATGCTAATAGCCCCCTGTGTGCGGATTGGTGGACTGTAATGATGATTTCGTTCTCACTAAAAACTATAAATACCTGGCAATTTTGTACTATGACTGACACTGTTTGGAATAATATTCCTCACATTAGTCTTCTGTCTTCTTATTGCGACTTGGAAGGGTTTTGGTGATTCTAATCTTCTGTTTTACGCGGTATATCAAGAAATCAACATTGCAAGATATAACAACTAAAAAATGGTACTTTAAAATGAGATAAAACATACATCATACGGTTATATAACATAGAAAAACACACATTTATTTGCAAAGATGAATAACGGCTAGCAATGGAATGCAGGATGCACGTTTCGTCCTATTTGAGACTTGTCAGATGGATGTACCTACATCTCAGAGTTGTGGTTCACTCTAGGGAGGTGGACTCGAACCCATTACCGTTTGCGTATAATGCTTGTAAATCAAAGCAATTAGTTCCTTTGATAAATTTTGATAGTACAATAAGAAGACTAAGGTAAGCTTAACGTGCTGTCATGAGAAGAAGAGAAGAACGATCAGCTTACCTTCCGAGATATACTTCTAAGTAGACAAGAAGATGGATCAATCAAACGATCCATTTTTAGTAAGCTAACGTGGACAGGTCAACACTTTAGTTATTATAGTTATTGCTCTGTGCAATACAAACGGGGTTTGATAAGGTGATTATTTAACAGGTTTGATCGTATTTGTACAAATGACACCACTGATGATAATGTCAGATTGGTAAATAAAACATGAATAGGAAATGGATAACCCCTTAAACTCATAAATAGATAAAAAGTTCATAGTACAGTGAGACCTACTGTGTCCTTGGCAGAAAAAAGCTTGTCTACATCATCTTACCATTTAGAGGTGATTCAAATAGCGTTTTATTGAAACAAAGGCTTAAATCAGTCATCAACAAAACGTATTGCTCAGCAAAGGTCATTATCAAAGAAAGAACAAGGTGCATGCTTCATCCAAAACCTAAAAGACATGAAAACGATTGTGTCACATCCCATTGTGTTTACCAATTTAAATGTGTGTGTTGTCACACATACATAAGAAGGAGTAAATGTGATCTCAACATTAGGATGTGTGAATGGTTGCAGAAACAAATAGAATTGAATGACCTAATAAGAGTAGAGAATAAACATCTATCATCCTTTATTGTCAAACATATAATCGAAACAGGCCATATGCCCTTAACCCAGCTTTTGTGGTGTTGTATAAAAGTGTAAAAGGGTATATACTACGGTTCATTAAAGCCTTAGCCATACGAATATTAAAACCTCCTTTGTTCTCACCTTAAAGCTATCTTGGTGATATTGGCTTATTAGCCAAAGTGATTAGGTTTCAAACTATTTTCACATTATTTCCTTATTATCCTCGTGTCCTCTTACCTTCCATTTCTAGTCTAGTCGACGTTTTAGTTTTTGGTTGAGATCATGGACCGATTGGTGTTAGACCACCGTTGGAAACCTGAAAGAACTGAACGGCCATTTCGTCCCATTGTGAGATTCCTCAGCAGCGCGCATCCATGTTCTTAACAAGTATGTAATGTGTGATCAGATTGTTTGAAATGTATTGCACTAACATATATATCATCACGTAGTTCTGATAATCTTTGTCGTCTTGTGCATTAGGTCAATATTGAGACAGTCTGCACAGGTTGTACATATACCAATAAGAGACTCATCAATTGCAGTCATAAACATCAATGAGAAGATTCAAGTAAAACAATACTAAGTGAACTTAATACATTTATTTGGCTGATTTAACGAACTCTACATCTTGTACATTAAGTAGAACACATTCAACGTAATTATCATAGTTCAATAGAATGTAAGAGATCTTAATGATTAGATAATTATTTTAGTTTATAGTCTACAAATAAACTTAGCTCACGTCTGTCTACTATATGCTTTGACTAGTATTTCTCTTACTATTACACATATAACAAATGAATATATACAACAATGTAAACATACAAATTGTTACATAAAAACAGTATTTTATCATAAGCATTATAAGCAAAGGTGAATAGTGGCTAGCAGTGGAATTCAGGATGCGCATTTCATACCATTTGGTTGAGAAGTGTTCCGAGATTTGGCTCACCAGTTGTAGTGTGGCGTCGAGTCACTGTTGACTATGATCATCACTACAAGAAGACTACGTGCCAGTTAACTGATAAAATCCCCCGTAGGTCAAATATCAGAAGGCAGTTGATGGCTGTAATCGAGATGTATTTGTTGGTGATCTCGTGGTATCGAAAGAATACCGAGATCGTGCCGGGTTACAAGTATGGTTACTGAGCGTAACCGAATTTGTGCAAGGTCACAATCAACGGAAGAATGTATGTATTTTGGTATAGTTAAACAAACAAGTACGGTAAAACAATCCCTGGTACAATTGGTTATAATAATAATTGTTTCCATTATACCAATCGCGTACTCTTGACAAAAGTAGGTCACTACAGGACTTTTTTCTGAGATTGTAACCATATTTATTCGTTGGAGATATCGTGGTTTCGAAAGTATACTAGATGTACCTGTATCTCAGTGTTGATGTTCACTCTGATAGCAACTCAAACCCAGTACTGTTCGTTTCAAACGCTATCATGTTATTCCCTTAGTTACTGAGTTCTGATAGCTACCTGATTGTTCAATAGGGTGCATGAGATCAAAAATTGGTTTATAGTCTACACATAAACTTACACGGCATATGTCTACTATATGTTCTGATTTGTATTTCTCTATTACCATTACACATATAACACTATAACCATACAAGTTATTACATAATCAGTATTTGATCACGTCACTGTTTATCATGATCTATCTGACCGATCAACATAATTCTATTTTCGTATTGCGTGTTTAGAAACAATTTCGTTACAATATATAATTAAGCATATAATAACATAACACATTCAATGTTTTGTTTTGAAAAACAACCTAACTACTACTACTACTACGTTGTGAAGGCCTCAATTCAGGACAGTCTTCTTTCTAACTTTTCTTTTAGATTTTGTTTGTTTGTATATACATATATATGAGATAACCAATAGAACATTCTTTTTCGCGCGAAATAATTTATTTAAATGAGGTGAGTTTTTAACATGAATAAGCGTATAATCTAACGTGTTTATACATTGGCTACATACATACATACATACATACATACATACATACATACATACATACATACATACATACATACATAAGTCCATCAATAGGCTCAAATCAAAATCGATAATAATACTCATTAGTTATTATTATTATTATTTATGACCACAACAATTGGTTAAAGAGACTGAGATGAAGACTAGTGGTATTATATATATACAGATATGAGCTGAACTGAAGTAACATTTCCGCTTTCCGTTTACAAGATAACATATTCATATAATTCTAGTTCTTTTATTCAATCAGGAGTAACTAGAAAATTTCATGTTAAATTAATGAACATATAAATGATTGTTATAACATCCCCCCCCTCACCAGCAATATATATATATATATATATATATATATATATATATATATATATATACTTTACAAATACATTCGATTGTCCCCACTTGTGTTTTCGTTCATTACATTTGGTGTCGCTGTCAACCAGGAGAGAGGAAGGGTGCTGTTCTGCAGTAGCGGTGGCGTCAAGTGGAGTGTTCTGGTGGGGCGGCTTTGTCTGTAGAGGGTGCTGTCGATGGAGAGGAGTAGTGGGACGTGCGGTTGCTGGACGGACATCGGATGTAGATGCCTCATCAGGTTGCTAGAGCGCAGTTGTTGAACTTCCTAGGTGTCAGGTGGACATCGGATGTTTATGTCCCGGCAGGTCAACGGAGCTATAGAGGTTAGCGCGCCGCAGACTCGACATTAAGACGGAGAGCGTAGTGCAGACTGCAGAAAAGAAGAAAGTAACAAGTAGAGCGGAACTAATCCAAGAACGACTGTTTTTTTAAAGGGGGACAAGTGTGGTGTGAACTACTAATATCCACATAAGAAGTAATATAAAGATAGTTAGGATTGATTGTCTTTCAGTAGAAGATTGAGAAGGAAAGAGCGGGGACGGAAAGCAATTGGTATGGAAATACAGGAACAGTGAAATCTGATACGATGGATTGATATTTATAAAAAAGACAGTCAAGTTTGAGACAATGAATTGATATTTCGCAAATGAAGTAATTACCGTATTGTTCGAATACATTCGATTGTTTTTGATGGAGTTTTGTTCTCTGAGATAGATGGTTTGCTCGTGGAGCTTTCATCGTTCTTATGAACAGCATCATCAGCACAAACTTCAGATACAAATGAATTGTTCACATCCGAACACGATCAAACCATCCAAATCAGAGAACGAAACTCCATAAAAAAAGAAACATGAAGACAATCATTTGATCAAAACAGTTTGACAGTATTTGGGCACCAAGTTGATGTGTGTTGATGTACTGATTATATTTCTTTGAAAAACCTTGAACCAGATTGTCAGGTGAAATGTTGAATTCACTTCAAATTCATTCACTGTGATGTCACAAACATAATATTCTTCCACTTCTGATGTCTCACATAAACTTGGTGCTCAATTACTGTCAAACTCTTTTGAGAATAAAATTACTCAATTCTTCACAATGTCAATTATGAAAATTTATTCATCTCTACAAAATCAATATACTACTCATAATAATCTCATACTCACTACTGATAAATTTGATGATAATAGTTCAGAAGTTCTAGTGATGAAAAGATGTGACTAATGAAATTCAACAATGTCAAATATGAAGAAGTTAATTATTGAGAGTAAAGGGAAATGGTTACTCATTATCACGAATTGATTGATATTACACATGTACATGATTGGATACATGCTCAGTGGTCTACAGGTTATCGTCTAATTGAGGGACCTGGAGGTTCTGGGTTAGGTCCCCAATGTGGTTATGAGGAGGAGTACTTCTGAGAAGTTTCATTTTAGAACAAAAAGACTGTTCAGCAAGAGGATAACGTTTATATGATCGATTTATTGTCTTGCATTTAATCATAAATTGGATCATTATATAGAGCCATACACAATTATAAGATATGTATGTGTGTGTGAGTGTATATTACCTACTTCTGGGTCAGTAAGTTGACTTCTAGGTAAAGTAAATCTGAATTGTTCATGTGGTGGAATCACTCGAAGGTTATGAACAACATTTACAGTGTTTACAATGCAGTACCCAGAACTCTTACTCATTTATCTGTCTATTCATTTGAAAAGTACTGTATATGAATAATTAGTTTTTATTAAAGTTTTCGTTTCAATCGTTTATCCATAGTTGTCTTCCATGAATGTCAACAATATATAGTAGCTCAACACAGCAGATGAAAGATAAAAATTTATCATAAACTTCATAAGCAAAGATAGATAATGGCTGGCAATGGAACCCAGTTTGACTCGCGTTTCGTCCCATTTGAGACTCGCCAGCTGGATGTACCTGCATCTCAGAGTTGATGTTCACTTTCGGATAGACTCAAACGCAGTACCGTTCGCTTCAAACGCCATCGATTTATTCATCTAGTTACTGAGTCCTGATAGCCACCTGCTTGTGCAATGTGGTGAAGTTTAAATTCACTTGGTGTTTTTTTACTTTTATCCTCCCATTGTTATTTAGATTTTAAATGAAAATATCTACGAAAATTATACTTAGATATTCAACACTCAACCATTTAATAAACTTTAAAATGACTGGAAATGCTGAATTGTCACGTGAAGTTCATCTTAAATTACCAATGATCATTATGGATAAGTATCTTAGAAAACTGCTAGAATTGTATTTTATATTCTTCAACAATATTATCTCGATCAAAGAAATGTAATGAATTTCATGTCTAACAACTAATGATTTCGTCAAGACAGTCCTACTGTATGGAGCTGAAAGTTGAAGAATTACTACAACCATCATCAAGAAGGTACAAGTATTTATAAATAGTTGTCTACGCAAAATACTCAACATCCATTGGCCCGATACCATCAGCAACAACCCACTGTGAGAGAGAATGAAGGAGCTTCCATCTGAAGAGGACATTAGGAAAGGATATTGGAAGCGGATAGGACATACATTGAGGAAATCATCAAACTGTATCACGAGGTAAGCCCTAATTTGGAATCCTGAAGGGAAGCGGGAAAGAGGGAAGCCAAAGAACACATTTCGTCGGGAAATAGAATCAAATATGAAAAGGAGGAATAACAACTGGAAAGAGCTAGAAAAGAATGCCCAGGACAGGGTTGGATGGAGAGTGCTTGTGGGTGGCTCATGTTCCTCCATGAGGAGTAATAGGCGTTATTAAATAACTATTGATTTGATTGTATATTGATTTTATATATTTATTCATGTTTAATATATCATTAACTAACAGGATAAGAAAATCTTTTGATCATGAATACTTAAGAAGATCATAATTAATAATGCATTAGCCCTTTAACTATCTATAAATTTTGAGCAGTTATCGTAAATCAATAAAATCAGTAATCTTTTCAAGAACATTAGAATAACAATCATAGAGAAGTCAGTTTGAAATTGGCTTCAATATTCATCCGATGATTAATTAGGGCTTATGAAGAATAAAGTTTTGCGTGAGACCGAAGGCCCTGGGTTCGAATCCTGCAAGCGGGATCGTGGATGCGCACTGCTAAGTAGTCCCACAATAGGACGAAACGGCCGTTCAGTGGTTTCAGATTTCCAAAGGTGGTCTAACATCAATCGGTTGATGATCTCAATCAAAAACATAATGATCTCCATAAAGCCCTGTACTAATAATTGTATTTGTTGACCATAAAGCAGTATTCTGTTAATAAAACACAGACCAAAGAAGTACATTAACCTTGAACAAGCTCTCTACTCAGATACGAATGACTGAGTTAGAAATTATGGCGTCTAATTTTTCAAAACTTGATCTTTTCTCAGAAGATTTACTTACTGACTTAAAATATGAATATAAAAAAGTTCTCTTTTGTGAAGACGTTAACAAAATACCGAGTCTGTAGATAACCTCGAGTAATAATTTAAGCATATTTCAGATGTGGTTGTTTCCCTTTAAACGCAAAATATTGTTTTAGGACTGGTTGAGAGTATCAACCACCTCACTTATCTTGAGAGTCTCATCAGTCTTGATGGTCCAGTGTCTAATAAAATTTCGGGAAGGATTCAGAGGGCTCGTTTGGCTTTGCCAACTCGCCTCACTTGTAGCATAGACGAGATATCTATCTGCGAATCAACGGACGAGTTTACTGTACAATAGTTTGCTCCGATATAATTTATTGGTATGAAATATGGTCATTAAGAATATAGGATATATGTAGGTTATTAATATTTGATCATATGTACCTTCGAAGCATCGCTCGTATATTTCGAGATCATTGAGCAATCAATGTTGAAGTTAGGCATAGAGTACTTGGTAAAGGTGGCAAATTGGTTGATAAGGTGGTAAATCCCCAGTAACTGAGGTGGTTTCCAGATGTGTTTTGGGTGTCTAACCAACGCATACCTCCACTTGCGATGTTGTCCAGTGTAGAAGTAGATTGGAAGAAAACTAGCCCCCCTCACACCAAAACATATTACCAGTTCACTGACTGTTAGACTGAGCTATGTAAACAGGAGTAAGCTACCTGGTCGAGGTTTGCGTAATTATAGTAACCAATGATTAAATACTTCGCTTAACATTTTATATGATCATTCACAATGTAGCAGATCTATTCAATTGTCATCTTTCCTTGGATACTGTGTCCTGAAATCTCCTTACACTTTTTTATTCGGTTTATAACTACTCTTTTTTATTGCTACCGATATTGTTACTACATCTAGTGCTCATTTATTTATTTTGATAATCAGATCGTTCTATATTAATGTGGTTAGGCAAATTGAAGATATTACATATATGCCCCATTTTACGTTCCACATGAATAATTAACAGGAACAAACTCTTACTTCTAATAACTAACTCAAATATAAATCAAAATAGTTTCAAGAGGAGTGTATTAGTTCCATTTATGAGTCAATTAAACCTAGACCATCATGGAAAAAATAAAAGCGCAGAACAGCCATTTTGTCCTAGTATGAGACTTCTCAGCAGTGTGCACCCACGGTTCCGCCCCGCGAGATATCGAACCCAGGACCTACCGGTCTTGGGAGTGAACGCTTAACCTCTAAACCACTGAGTCTTCATAAATTATGGGAGAATTCCTATAATTTGAAAGCAAATGTATAGATTTTTAAAAGAACAAATAATAAGTAAATGCTTTGTATTCTATTCAATGGACAGAAACAGTGAATAATCATTGACTATTTAAAAATCTTCACTTTCAAACATCTTTGATCATTCATTTATTTAATTGATGAGATACATCACTCATATCCTAATTTTAGTGACCATATTTTGATGATTATTGTAAGGTTTCATGAAGATCGCTGAATCGTTATGATCTACGTCACGGACTGATCAATGTTAGATAACCGATAAATACTAAGAAGAACTAGACAGCCTTTGTGTTCTAGAATGAAACTTCTCAGAAGTACTCCTCCTCATAACCACATTGGGGATCGAACTCAGAACCTCTAGATCCCTCAATTAGAGGACAACATGTAGACCACTGAGCATGTATCCAATCAAGTACATGTCTAATTTCAATCAATTCGTGATAATGAGTGACCATTTCCCTTCACTTTATTTTTTTTTTATGGAGTTTTGTTCTCTGAACTGGATGGTTCGATCGTGTTCGGATGTGAAAAATTCACTTCTATGTGAAGTTTTTGTTCAGAAGAACGATGAAAGCTCCACGAGCGAACCATCTATCTTAGAGAACAAAACTCCATGAAAATCATTCACCTGAACTACAAATCTTCTCCATCATGTCGATTCTTTTCATCATAAATTATTTGATCAGAAATTTGATCTAAAACTGACTGTATATGAATTTCTAAAATTCGAGTCTACCGAATTAAAGAAGAAAATGAATTCACTCATTTGCTTAGTAACTCAATGTGAATTATATTAATGAGAGTATTAATCGATGACAATGAATATATAGAAAAGAAATCAAGCAAACAATTTTTATCCTTTTTAGATTCAACGGATAAAAGATAAGTGTAGATTAATATCATAAATGAAACAGTGGTGGTCTAAACTCAACAATCTCCACAACCCTATTCTGATGACGATCATGTGCTCACTAATGACTAGCTTGAAATTCTAGTGAGAAATCATCACCAGTGGAGTCCGATCCATGTTGTGTATGAGACAGCTACCCACCTCAAACAATGAATGAACGGTTGCACAAAATCATGAATCAATTGGAGTTAGACATCATTAACATTATACGATTTAGGCAGATTGGTCTAGAGGTTATCTGTTCACGCTCGAGATTGATAGATCCTGGGTTCGAATCCCATGTACGAGATCACGGATGTGTATTGTTAAGGAGTCCTAATCAATTCGTGATAATGAGTGACCATTTCTTTTCACTTTCAATTATTAACTCCTGGACATTTGATATTGTTGAATTTCATTAGTCACATCTTATCATCACTAGAACTTCTGAACTATTATTATTATCATCATCAAGTTTCTCAATTAGAATCAATCTATGATGTAAATTATGATTAAGTTTATATTAGTTTAATTTGTATAATCAATGTAGAATGAATCAACTAATGGTTTAAACAAAGAGAACAAATCAATTTTTATACATTATCAATCATAATTCAATGTTATTTGTTTTCATATCAAAATAAGTATTAAACACGTATTAGTAGTAGTCGCAGTAGTAGTAGGATTAGTGTGAGTAGTAGTAGTAGTCGTAGTATGTATGTATGTATTGATAATTGAATAATCGATTATTTGCCGCTATAATTGAACGCCTAAAATTAAGGTCAACTCTCACGTAAGTTGGAGCGAGCTAGCGAGCGAACGAACGAATGAACGAGTGAGCTCTCTTTTGAGTATGGTAACTACATCACATCAACAAAACAATAATAATAATAATAATAATAACAGATCACAAGGGGATATTTTATATTAATTTATGTCGTCTCATTAATTCATTCACTTTTCCCCTTTCAAGCAAACACAAATGAATAACAATATGATTGAGATAATCTTTTTTCTTTTAATCCGATTTATGTCCTGAATAATTGTATACATGGATGTACATACATTTATATATCTCGTTAGTATAAATACACTTGAATACATTTGATAAATATTAAAAGGATACGTGTCTGGTAGACACTATTACAATGTAACCATATACAATGATCGATGAATGAATGAATGAAGAGTACTAACTGACAATGAACTAGATCTATACGAAAAGTGATAAGAGAAAAAAAACCATGTGAAAAACAAAGCAACATACCGTGTGTTTTGTTTAATAAAACAAAAGTAAAATTATGAGGAAGAGAAAAAAAAAGAGATAGGAATGGGTTGAATGATATATGCAAAGTTTGTATTCTTTCCATCTCCCTCTCTCTCTCTCTCTCTCTCTCTCTCTTCCCCCCTACCCCATTTAAACAAGAGAAAAGGACAAATGATTATTATTATTTTTTCACTTTTGCAAATTCAAGTTCATAAAATTGTTTTTATTAAAATAAGGTCAAATTTTTGCATGCGAGACTGAAAAACTTGGGTTCGAATCCCATGTGAGAGATTATGGATGCACATTGTTGAAGAGTCCCATATTAGGACGAAATGATTGTCTAATGCTTCTAGATTTTCAATGATGGTCTAATATCTATCTGGTATTTATTGATCTAGTGTAGTATTATGGTTAGAAATCAGTTGGTCGATAGCATTTGATCTGCACTAAGAAGGACTTGACACACACGACATTGATCACCACCCAGTGATCAATTAATTGTGATTACATCACAGTTCTACAGGAAGTCGGTTGCAGCTTGGATAGCCTAGTGGTAACGTCTCTGACTGTGAATCTGGGTGACGCGAGATCGAATCCTTCAGGGTGCACCAGTTCCCTCAAGATTACAGGTACACCCTGCTGATGAGTGCCAAGTAGCCCGAAACCCGGCTCCAGGGTTTCCTGTTGACTACTTCCAACCACCATCTAATCTCAACATAGTGCACGCGATGTCACGTCACCTAGACTAGTGGCTACATTGCAACTTGGTTGATAGCATTCGATCTGCACACACATGAAATTGGTCACCACCCAGTGATCAATCAATTGTGATTAAAAATCACTCTTGATACAGAAATGGTTTTTCTGATCATTAACTATCTAATGGTTTATATCAAGTTTTTATTTGAACTACATTCTTTATAAAGTCAGCTTTATTCAGGAGTACAGCATGTGTTTAAGTGTGTGTTTAGGTTATATCCTAATATTCTTACAAAAGATCCTTCATAGTTTCTAACATATTCATGTATAAACTGGTTATAAGGAAAGGAGAAATGGTGTTATGCTAATCAGCCAGTAATAAGAGGTGCAGATCTTCACACGTATTATCAGTTTAAGTTTCCAAACCATGTTAACACATTGGGACAAATTAATGAAGCTATTCTCGAAGTAGTGGAAATGGTAACAGTTTCGAAAGTGGTAGAAAACACTAAGCATGAACAATATAATTTTACAAGAAAAATGAATTTACTAGTATAAGGGTTATGGAGATTATTAAGCTTTTGATTGAGATCATGAACCGATTGATGTGAAACCATCATTGAAAATCTGAAAGCACTGAACGGCCGTTTCGTCTAATTGTGAGATCACATAGTAGTGTGCATCCACGATTCTGCTTGCGGGATTCCAACCATGTGCTCACTAGTGACTAGTTTCGTAAGGGGATTCTCGGAGTTCTAGTGAGAAGCCGTCACCAGTGGAGCTAATCCATGTTGGGTAGAGACAGGTATCTACCTCAGTACAATCGAAGATGGTCTCGCAACTTCGTGGATTGGTTGATGTTAGACACTATCACCATTGTATGCCGGCTCAGTAGTCCTGTAGGTTAAGCGTTCGGGCGCGAGACCGAAGGCCCTGGCTTCGAATCCCACGGGCAGGGTCATGGATACGCACTGCTGAGGAGTCCCACAATAGGACGAAGCAGCCATTCAGTGCTTCCAGGTTTCCAAAGATGGTCTAACATCAATCGGTTCATTATCTCAATTAAAAAAAATGAATTTACAAGATGAAACGTATAAGACAAAGACTGAAAACTTTTGAGCCATTTGAACCGGTCGGAAGTCAACCATCGGTTACAATAATCATGAGGACTTGAACCGATTAGTCTATGTCTACTAACATGGCTTGATCCAATACTAAAACTCACGAATTACGTAAATGAAAATCCCAGTCCTAATAAACATTTGTCGAACGTAAGATTGTCTACTATCCCTTACATTCATAATGAAATGTTTTAGTTATGAGTTTATTTGAACAATGGTAAAATGCAATGAATTCGAATTGAATTTTTGATGAAGTTTTTTTCTTTGAGCTGGATGATTTGGTTGTGGAGCTTTCATCGTCCTTCTGAACGACATCTTCATCACTTCAAAGAGAAGTGAAGTGTTCGAATTTCTCCACATATGGATCATAGCTTGTAGATCTTAAAGACCTCGATGTTGATTGGTTCTTTTTGACCTTAGACATGCTATTGTTTATTTCATCCACCTGAGCTACGAATATTCCCCATCATCTTAAACTGAATTATTTTTTAGATAGAGTCTACATTTGCTAGAGTTGGATTAAAGTGTAACTTTTAATTTATGGACATTAGTTCATTTATACAAAGGCATTGGGGAATAGATTTTGGGAACTATATCTTTTCAGAAATGATAAGTTTCCATTCATCTTGATCCATGAACATAAGCGTGTAATTTTACTTGTATGATATTCAATTTTCCTACTTATTTACTCACTTACTTACTTATGTCTGTTACCCGTTGTAGAGGAGTATAGGCCACCCACCAGTATTCTCCATCCAACCCTGTCCTGAGGAAACCTTTCCCGTTGTTTCAAGTTGCTATTTATGCTTTTTTTATGTCTCCTTCCAATTCCTGACACAGTGCTTTTCGAGCCTTCCTCTTTTCCGTTTCCCTCCAGGATTTCAAGTTAACGCTTGCCTCGTGATGTGCCCAGTTGGAATGTTTCAGTAATTAACATTTTAGTTAGATTATAAGTATTGTTCTATGAATAAATGTAAGTTACACAATTAAGACATGTGGTTTTGTGAATATTGTAGTTGAATTCATGAATTAATTACACCTAGACTACCATTGAAAAAGCTGGAAGTACTGGACAGTTGTTTCATCCTAGTACGAAGTTTTTCAGCAGTTCACATTCACGATCTCGCACTCAGGACTCGAAATAAATTATAAACAAATTCATTTATCATAATGTTTGTACTTACATACTTACGCCTGTTACTCCCAATGGAGTATAGACCGCCGACCAGCATTCTCCAACCCACTCTGTCCTGGGCCTTCCTTCCTAGTTTTATTCAATTGTTGTTGATTCTTCCAATGTTTGCGCAACTCCTTGTTTATATAGAGCATTTTCTTCTTCATGACTGGAGTATAACAGCACCTCCCCTGAATCAAGTCTTTGTTGTTCAACCTGCGTCCAATGTGTCCCGCTTATTTCAAGCACCTACAGCTTGTATCTCTTCATTTCTGCAGCAATTTGGGAGACTCTCCCGGTCTCCCAAATTGTACGAGCATTCGATCTACTTAAATTAATGGTTTCTCTGGTTTTCAGAAGGTGCATCAGCCTCGTGACTTGTGAAGGAACTAGGCTTTCACCTTGAAGACTAATAACTCTTCTAAATGAAGACCTTCTGACTCCCGGGACAGAGTTTAAATGGTTTGAATTGCTTTTTTTCTGGTTAGCGCTTTTTAGCGAGTTAGTTTTCTACGGGATGTGGTCACTAACCCCATGTCCAACCCTCCTCCTTTATCCGGGTTTGAGACAGGCAGTAGCACCAGAAGGGTTCCAGGCGAAATTCATAATGATTGTAGTAATTGAAAATGACATGATTCCCAAAAAATTGGGATCTATGCCAAATAGAAAAAAAATTCTTTTCATGTTTCCAACTAATATCATTTACTTACTTACGCCTGTTACTCCCAATGGAGCATAGGCCGCCGACCAGCATTCTCCAACCGAACTCCGCCTGGAGTCCCTCCGGGGGCTACTGCCGTTCTCAAGCCCGGATAAAGGAGGAGGGTTGGACATGGGGTAAGTGACCACATCCCGTAGAAAACTAACTCGCTAAAAAAACGCTAACCAGAAAAAAAAATTATTCAACTAATATCATACGTTAGGTAAACATCAGAGTTATTGATCGTCTGGAAAAATAATATTTTTAAAAATCCAATTAGTATATCAATAAATTAGTTATTGCTAGTAAATAAATGAAAATAATGATGGTCTAACTTCAATTGACTCATGATCTCAACTATTGAAATTACTACAATATCCATAAAACACCTTCTGATACTAATCAATATATCTTCATTAGTGACTGGCTTCAAGAGGTATATCCTGGAGTTTTAGTGAGAAGCAGTGACTAGTGGAGTTTAACCGGGTCTGTTGTGAGATAGTAACTCACTGAAGACAATAGTTGATGTGTTGCTCAATTTCATGGATTGGTTGAAGTTAGACATTAACACCATTGGATTCCATTCAGCTCAGTGGTCTAGTGATTAAGCGCTCGCACGCGAGACTGATAGGTGCTAGGTTAGAATCCTGCGAGGGGGGGTCGTGGATACGCACTGCTGAGGAATCCTAAAGTAGGACGAAACGGCCATTCAGTGATTTTAGGTTTTCAATGATGGTCTAGTTTTAATTAACTCATGAATTCAACTATTAAATTACTAAAATCTTCACAAAAGTCCCTTTACTGATAATAAACACTGTGCTGAAATGAAGTTTGACAAAATTAGATCGTTATATATTTGTATCAGATCCTATACAGATCATAATTAACTAACTAGCTGACTGGCTTAAACATATGAACAAGTGTATTTCTCTTTACAACAACCAAATCTTATTCATAACTATATTGCTTTACTATAAATTTTATTACAAACTGAATGAATTATGTAATATGAAATATAGAAGATCATAAATTAGTCAGTATAAGGTAAAATCTAATCTAATACTAGTTACCATATAGAAACTGATTAATTATTTAAGACTCTTAAGTAATTAGTACTTTTCTTAGCTTTGTCTAAACAGTTGGATAAAGTTAAGTAATGGTTATTAAGGGTAGAAACACTTGGTTCTTAAACACTATGGTTGTAATGTGGTGTGTACTACTAATGTCGATCGATATAAGTAATATGTATTGATCAATCGAAAGTGAAATACCTGGTCTCAGAAGGTTAAGAAGATTAAAGAAAAAAGGAATGAGAACAGAAAGTGATTGGTGTGAAAGAGAAGAATCAGTGAAGTCTGAGACAATTGATTGATATTGCAAAAGCAGATGACTATGAGAACTCAGTAGCTAAATGGATTACGCGATGGCATTTAAGGCAAACAGTACTGGATTCTAATCCCGGCATGAATATCAACTCTGGGATGTTGGCACATCCAGCTGACGAGTCCAAAATAGGACGAAACACTGCTAGTCACTATCCATCTTTGTTTAAAAAGTTTGTAATTTGAGGCTATATCAAGGCGATTCGTACAGGATGCACATATACCAACAACTGTAGGCTTAAATAACAATCGGAAGATACAAGTAAAACAATACCAAGTGAATTCATTTACTGTATGGTTCTCAGATTTTACTAAGATGTTCTGTAATTTTGTGTTCTATTTCATTCGATTGTTCCCACTTGTGTTATCTTTCACTACAGTAGGTTTGATCCAAAATCTACTTCAATCGAACTCAATGTACTCGTATATATTAACGTCATCGATAGATAAACATCAAAACTGAAAAAGAAAGGAAAATTGATCTAAGAGACTATAAAGTGAATTCCCTTATAGTTCCGTAAGTGTCTAGCAAGATATCAAAAGACCAACAACATTTTGACTGTCCTTTAGGAGACAAAAGCAGTCATACTATAATCTTCACAGAAATAAATACATCCATCAAATGATACAGGACAGCACAGATCATAAAGATCATATTTAAATATGAAGTGATTATTGGGAAAGAGAGTAAGTGTGACATAAACTGATTTTCATATTCATGGTGAAATGTTTGTACTGTGTGATGTATGTTACTTATATCAACAGATATAAGTAGTATGTAACACCAATCAGAAGTGGAAAACTTGGCTGCAGATGACTATAAAGGTCAACTTAAAGAAGACAGAAATGGAATTAGAAGTGAATTATGAACTGGAAGGATCATATAGAATATGAAAGTTGAATGATGGAAATTTGCAAATAAAGTATTCAATGTATGGTTCACATGTTTTACCAAGACAAACTCTTCAATAATGCTCATCGTAACATACATTTCACTGTAGAACACGAACAGAATGATATGTTTCATCTTCTTGTCATTGCCGTTGAATGTAATGAGAGACGGGACAGTTCACCGTTTGGTTTATTGGAAAAGTAGGTGGGATGGAGTTTACCTGAATTTTAATCACTTACAAGGAAGTATTGGTTAAAACATTATTTTATAGAGTAGTAAGGATGTGTACCCCTAACAAACTGGATGACGAACTGATGAACGTTAAAAAATGCCTAAGAGACAACTACTACTCATAGAAACTTATTGACAAATATAAAAAATCCTAAAGAAAACAAGATGGAAGTGATTACAGTCAATAAAAGTCTCATATCTATAAATTTCAGCTTCAAAGGTGATGACGTCGCAAGAACGATCACCAGGAGGCATAACATTGAACTTACCCAGCAGCCAAACTATTAATTTTGTATAAATGAACATGTTCAATAACCCAACCAAATGTTGACAAGCACCTCTTTCATGTTACCACTAACTATATTTATAAATATACGAGTACCTGCTAAAGCAGTTACATTGACCGAACAGAAAGAAGTGCACATCGTCGATTTTTTGAGCATGTTTCAAAAAGCCTTAGAACAACAAAAGGAACAACTCTTAACAGTGTAATTACCAAACATCTCTTGGATACAGGATATCAGGTCTATACCTTGCAATCTTTCAATATGATTAGTAAACAATCAAATTTCAGTCTTTTGAAGTTTTCCAAATCTGTTGCTATCAGATTTTTGTGTTCAAAAGGAGATGGTTATTAGTTTTTCCTTGTCTTGGTGATAAATATTCTTCCATTGTATCTTAAAAAGAATATTTAAACTCTTTATTTCATTTATTACATTGATTTGTATTTTTATTTTATTAACTGTGTTTTACTCATTTCATTCCTATCAACATTTACTCATTATATAATCACTTGTTTCTGGCTCTTTGAACTATTGTCATAATCAATATTGTAGAATGTTCTTTTACATAAAGTATATATTTGCAATATCCGTGGATTGGTTGAAGTTAGACATTAACACCATTGAATCCCGGCCGGATCAATGGTTCGCGCGCAAGACCGACAGGTCCTGGGTTCGAATCTCGCCAGGCGGGATCGTGGACATGGAGTCCCATACTAGAACGAAACGGTTTTTCAGTGATTTCATGTTTTCCATGATGATCTAGCTTTAATTAACTCATGAATTCAACTATTAAATAGTCAGTCTATTAAATTTACTAATGCATCTTCAATATAACTTACAACCAAACTTCTTATGTAAG
>OX104024.1:5311649-5360642 GCA_944470205.2 Schistosoma margrebowiei
AATCAAAAACCAATCAAAAACTGATATTTAAATTAAAGTAAATTAATATCCACAAAAAACCCCTCCTGATATGAACCAACATATGTTCACTAGTGATTAGTTTCAAGAGGTATTTCTTGAAGTTCTAGTGAGAAGCAGTGACCAGTGGAGTTCAACCGTGTCTATTGTGAGATAGTAACTCACTGATGACAATGGTGGATGTGTTGCTCAATTTTGTTGATTGGTTGAAGTTAGACATTAACAACATCGGTTCCCGACCGGCTCACTTGTCTAGAGTTTAAGCGCTCGCACGCGAGACTGATAGGTCCTAGGTTTGAATCTCATAAGATGGAACCATGGATTCGCACTGTTGAGGAGTCACATACTAGGACGAAACATCCGTTTAATGCTTCCAGGTTTTCCATGATGACCTAGCTTCAACTGGCTCATAATCTCAACTATTAAAGTAAATTAGTTTATTCAATTGATTGATTGATTGATTTATAGACATGGAAAAAGTTAAAGGGAAGAGAAAGGAATAACTCAAGTTTATTTTCTCATTTACACAATCACGTTTTTATTTAAATAATCGAAAATAATAAACGTGATGTTTATTTACGTGTAAACAGTAAAGAAAATTGTCTGAATTCTGATAGTTATTTAAGTAGTATAGAAAAAAATGTTGTTGTCTATTTTAATGAATTCAGTCCTTATTATTGTATGTTTTTGTGTATGCTTAGACATATGTATATCATCCTAAAATGATTGTAAGTGATTTTGTAAGCAAAGATGGATAGTGACTATCAGTGGAATCCAGGATGCTCGTCTCGTCCTATTCGGGACTCATCAGCTGGATGTACCTGCATCTCAGAGTTGATGTTCACTCCGAGAGGGACTCGAACCCAATACACGCTTCAAACGCCATCACGTTATCCACCTAGCTACTGAGGCTATTTAGCCACCTGCTTATGCAGTGAGGTGAAATTTAAATCCATATGGTAGTGCTTTTACTTGTATTTCCCCATTGTTGTTAAGAACTACAATGGATCAGTCTCTTGTTGACATATGTACATACTGTGCATATTGCCTTGATATTATCTTAAGTTAAAAGTATTATTAGCAAAGATGGATAGTGGCTAACGGTGGAATCCAGGACACACGTTTCGTTCTATTTATTACTCGTCAGGTGGATGTACCTGTATCTCAGGGTTGACGTTCACTCTGGGACTCTTTGCTTAAAAAACTTGTGACATAAAACTATATCGAGGCAATCTGCATAGGATGCGCATATGTCAACATGAGACTAATCAATTGCAGTCTTAAATGACAATGGGGAGATACAAATAAAACAACACCTAGTGGATTTTAAGAGTTGTTGATAATTTAAGATTAAATTTCTCTTTTTATCAATTACTAGCAAACACACATTTGCAATGACTAGGAAGTTACTAGACTAATGAAGTATAAATTTATTGGAGACTAAGTTCAAGTTTGATATGACCAAGTGGATTTGGATTACAATAATCTAAATAAATTTGAGCTGATGATGCATGGATCAATAACCAGTAGAGTTCTTACTTTCAATCTTTCAAAAAACTCATATCTCATAAATTTATTGGTTGTCGCAAGACAAAATCTGGACTGCGACTAAGAAAAGTTAGATTACAAATTGAAAGGATTGAATTGGTGATAGTGATTAGCTCAACAGTAGAACGGTTTATCTAACATGGTTATTCTGACCATACAGCATCATGAGACAAAATGTAGAATTGAAAAACATATTTCTGTTTTATTGACCTTACTTGAGCCTGTTAATTCTCGTGAAGGAGCATTGACCGCCCACCAGCACTCTCTATCCAACTCTGTCTTGGACAATCCTTTCCAGCTCCTCCCACTCGTTATTCATCTGTTTCATATCTGCTTCTATTTCCGGACGTAATGTGTTCTTTGGCCTTCCTTTTTTCTTCTTCCCTTCCTGATTCCAAGTCAGGGCTTGCCTTGTGATGCAGTTTGATGGTTTTCTCAATGTATGTCCTATCCATTTCCATCGTCTTTTTCTAATTTCCTCTTCATCTGGAATCCTGTTTGTTCTCTCCCACAGTGGGTTGTTGCTGATGGTATCCGGCGAATAGATGTTGAGTATCTTTCGTAGACAACTATTTATAAATAATTTTATCATCTTGATGATGGTTGTAGTAGTTCTTCAAGTTTTTATTGACCTAAATTGTTGAAGTAAAAAACGTAATAATCATTATAGTCCTCCAATCGGCATACAAGGGTATTTTTATCATTTTTCCAAGAGGGGAGATACACAGCGAGATTCTGAAATATTCTTCCAAAAGATGTTTTAATGAAGTATCTTCGACTCTTTTTGAGCACCTTAAAGCGTCCTCGAGTTCACCCATGGACAGTTCTGACAAGTCTATAATTAATTGATAGTTTTCTAATGGAACTTAATTCACATATTAGTTAATTCTGAGAACATTCTTTAATAAATTAATTAGAGATATTACTAATGAGCTACTTAAATTACAACTGACCTCTTCTAATTCTACCATATTTGAACTTATTTATCTATGAATAGTAATCAATGTATACAAATGTTGTCGATGTGTACCAACATAATGTATTTTCAGTCTATCCATATTCATGAAGAAAACAAAACTTTGTGGATATTATAGTATTTTAATGGTTAAGTTCAGGACTTAATTAAAGCTAAACCACCATGGAAAACCTGTAAGCACTGAACGGCTGATTCGTCGACACCGATCAACCTTGGGTTCGAATTTCACGGTGTGGGATCGTGGATGCGCACTACACAAGAGTCCCATACTAGTAGGTCTTATCAGGACTTATCAGTCTTAACGCTTAACCACTAGGCCACTATGTTTAGATCCTGCGAGCGGGGTCGTAGATGCGCATTGCTGAGAAGTCTCACAATAAGACGAAGTGGTTTTCCAGTATTCTGAGGTTTGTCATGCTGATCTAACTTCAATTGACTTACGATCTCAACTATTGAAATTACTACAATCTCCATAAAAACCTCTTTTAATCCAAATAATTTTGAATGAATCAAGTTTTTAGATGGTTTATTTATTGAAATTATGCATATCAATCAACTGGATAAAACTAAATTCTTCATTTTGTATCTTAATCAGTAAAGTAAAAATAGAAACAACAACTTTAAAAAAGTAGTGAACTCATTCAATACGGAAGTGTAGGAAAGGAATGAAAATCAGTTAATCTTAAATTTCCTTGTTTAATTAAAGGTCAAACTTATTAAATGAAATGAAATCATGCAAAACTAAAATGAACAATAAACTTCCTATCAATGAATTATAGATTGAGATCATGAATTGATTAATATTAGATCATTATGGAAAAAAAAGCGATCATTGACGAACACGATGGATCTGATATAGACGTGAAGACGCGGATCGACAAACTAAGAGCAACACATCTACAATAGAAGAACATCTGGAATTCTAAAAACAACTGTTTGTCAATCAATACTAAAGTCAGAATTTTCAATACAAATGTGAAGACAGTTCTACTGTATGGGGTGGAAACTTGGACAACTACGAAAGCCATCATCCAGAAGATACAAGTGTTTATTAACAGTTGTCTACGCAAAATACTTCGGATCCGTTGGACAGACACTATTACCAACAACCTACTGTAAAAGAGAACAAACCAGATTCTAGCAAAGGAAGAAATCAGGAAGAAGTGCAGGAAGTGGATAGGACACACATTGAGGAAAGCATCCAATTGCGTCACAAGGCAATCGCTCACATGAAATCCTCCAGGTCAAAGGAAAAGAGGAAGATTAAAGAACACATTACGCCGGGAAATGGAGATAGTTATGAGAAAAATGAACAAGAATAGGATGGAACTAGAAAAGAAGGCAGAGGACAGAGTGGGTTGGAGAATGCTATTCGGCTGCCTATGCTCTACTGGGAGTAACAGGCGTAAGTAAGTGTCATCGAGGACCTAGAAGTACTGGACTGTTGTTTCATCCTAGTGTGCATCCATGGTTCCGCACACGAGATTCAAACCCAGAACGTTCGATCTCCTGAGCGAATGCTTAACTTCTAGACTACTGAGCCAGTATCCAACGGTGTTAATGTTTAACTCCAACCAATCCATGAAATTGCGCTATTGTCCACGATTGTCTTCAGTGAGTGACTATCTCGTATGCATTGTTGATGTGAATATCCATCAAATGATTTTCGAATTAAACTAGAATTAATCATTCATTCATCTTTACTAACAAATAAGTTTTGATCAATTTTCCATCGTTTACTAAATTTAATACATAAATTCCAGAATGTAATCTCACTTTTATTTCCCCAGTGAATAAACAAATCGATGAATACGTAAGGTGACATCGGTTTTGTGGATATTATAGTAATTTCAATTGTTAAGATTATGAGTCAGTTGAAGCTAGACCATCATGGAAAACCTGGATGCACTGGACGGCCGTTTCGTCCTATTGTGGGACCCCTCAGCGGTGCGCTGAAAAACCTTTATCAGTTGTCTTAAACTACATTTCCGTTCATTGCTATCATCATGACTGTCTGTTCACGTTCTCTCTGATTCGATCTTCTCAACTATTTGCTGATTGGTGTTACATACTACTTATATCTGTCAATATAAGTAGCATACACCATACTAATCTACCATTCATCTTCCTTGTTTAGTTTTGTTATTCGAATACTTTAAACAGAAATCAATAGCGTCTTGATTATCTCATTGATAACATCTTCGACCAAGGTACTGAGTAAAGTAGATTACTGACAGTATATTTTTTTTCAAAATCAGTGATAAACAAGAACTTACACATTAGCTAGACTAAGTGGATCTTCTTGATTATCGATTTTAATCCTTAAAGTATTTGTTACATTTAAGTAAAGTAAACTTTCTAACTTCAACAATTTTCTCACTGACTTTAAGATCCGTTAATTGATTCTGCTCGTGGGACTCGAACCCAGGGCTTGTCGATCTCGCAAGGGATCGTTGATGTGCACTGCTGAGGAGTCCCATTCTAGGACGAAACAACCTTCCAGTGCTTCTAGATTTCCCATGATGGTCTAGTTTTAATCGACTCATGAATTCAACTATTAAATTTTCATAATATCCTCAAAACCTTTTTTTTAAAATTATTATCATCATAAGTCAATGATTGATAGAACATATATACCACTATGCAACTCTACTTATACAATGATCAATCAGGATTGGAAGTTATTTTTATAGGACAACTTAATTCATCATAACTATTTTATATCTCATTCTCAAATACAATCTGTTGAATAATGAGCTGAACTGAGATTTTGTTTTGGACTAAAATGATACATATACATCTGTATAGAGCTAATGTCTGTCACTAAGGTAACATTGAATGTAGGCGTGGCTATTACTACTTATTTATAACAAAACGGTTAATAATAGACATAGTAATTCAATGAAACTAGTCAAATGATTATCTTGATCTTTCATGATTCGATTTTGTAGTATGACATATTCTGTACATGTACAGTTTGATGTATTTAAGACTTGTTTAAATGGATGATAGAATGAAAGAATATAATTACTTAAAAGAAATACTACTAATATAAGTAGTATAATGTAGAAAAAGAATAAATGTGATGAGACTAGAATTGATGGATGACGTTTAAGCGACATTGAAGTGATCTTGACAGTGGACACTTATTGACTGGGACTAAATGAAGGTTATAAATCAGTTAGCATTATGATTTACAGTTAATGATTAAAGTTAGGAATTAACTTTAGGGTTTTTATCACGGACTGACATCAGTTAAAATACCAAGACGCTATTTAGCCAAATGGATGAATGAATTTCGCGCCAAAATTTAAGACTCATCCTTAATGTGATTGGTTCGCTCCTAAATTATAGTGTCACTATAAGTGTTTATACAATAGCTCATTTTAACTGGATTCACAGTTTGTGTCAAATTTGTAAGTTGCTTCAGAGTATTTAGACTGAACGCATGTGATTTTTTAAAGACAGACCACATTTAGTGATGTTGAAATGGTAATTATTTGATATCTTATCTATGCTCCTGCTACTATTACTTCAGTATTGTACTGAAAAGCCAAGTTCAGCGAGAACACAGAATGTTTATGAAATGTGTATATTTAGTCTTTAATTTCCCATTTGCATTTATTGTGTATTGAACAACCCTAGCTGACTGTAGACTATCTTTTATAGCTTCTTTTCTGATCTCACAAGTATGACAAACTCGATATGCTTTTGGATTCCTGTGAAATCTGTCTTCAGCTATCGAACTGCAGCAACTTTAATGAAACTCTCTCCTACATACTTACTTACTTACGCCTGTTACTCCCAGTGGAGCATAGGAAACCAACTAACATTCTCCAAACAACTCTGTACTCCGCCTTCCTATCTACTTATATTCAATTGTTGTTTATTCTTCAACACGTCTGTTTCTATTTCTCGGTGCAATGTATTCTGTGGTCTTCTTCTTCTTCTCGTTTGAGGATTCCAAGTGAGGGCTTGCTTTGTGACAGCGTTGGATGCTTTCCACAGTGTATCCTATCCGCTTACAGCACTTCTTCTTCTTCCTGATTTCTTCCTCCATAGGAATCTGATTTGTTCTCTGCCACAATAGGTTGTTGGTGATAGTGTTTAGGTCGACCAATCCGAAGTATTTTGCATAGATAATTATTGATAAACACTTGTATCTTCTAGATGATAGCTACCGTTGTTCTCCTGCATACTATTTATAAACAATCATATGAGTAGTATACATCACACTATTACTTCAATCCATGAATACTTCCACATTTACATACTTATTTACTTAATCTCTCTTGTTAACTTCTTCTACTATAACTTGTTTCGAGTTTTTTTATTTAAATAATTTTAATATTAAGTGTACACAGTTTAAAAAACAAAGTTCATTATTTGATCACATGATATATTACTAACATTAGTTTTCATCATGAATAGCAGTATAGTAAGTAGTATAGTATTTTTTCTGGTTAGCGTTTTTTAGCGAGTTAGTTTTCTACAGGATGGGGTCGCTAACCCCATGCCCAACCTTCCTCTTTTATCCAAACTTGGGACTGGCAGTAGCCCCCGGAGGGACTCCAGGAGGAGTTAAGTAGTATAGTATAGTAATTTGTAATTTTAGTACATCACTTTTCTTTTCTTCTTCTACCAGTACTACTTTATCCTTCGTACTCACTTATTTACTCACTTACTTAAACACTAAATCTCTTATTCATTAAGTCATACGCACACACACACATACCGACTCACCTACGTCATTCTCATAACATTTTATTTCGATGAAATAATAACAAGACCTTATTTTTTTGTTTCTTTACCCTTTCTAAACTCTACCATTATATATTCACCTTTTTCTTGAGGTATAGATCTATGTGTAGGTATATTTATGCATAGTGGTATATAATGAAAAGACGTTGACATGCTGAAATGATTGTTACACCATGTTTAATAGGCCGTGAAAAATTTTTCTGAAGTTTAATTTTGATTTTATTTTTGTTTTTGTTCTTTTTCTGCTTAGTAGTAGTAGTAGTAGTAGTAGTAGCAGTAGTAGTAGTATATTCAGTCAGTTTTCATTCTTTACATTATTTAATTGACAGATTGTTTATTATTTTATTTCCGCTTAATAATCAACAGTTTACCAAAAACTGAAGAACACTTACTTACCTACTTACTTACGCCTGATAACCCTTATGGAGGAGTATAGGCCACTCACCAACATTCTCCATATAACTCTGTCCTAGGTGATCCTTTCTAGTTGCTATTCATCCTTTCAATGCCAGCTTCCAATTCTCAGTGCAGTGTGTTTTTTAGTCTTCCTTTTTTCTGTTTCTCTTCAGGATTCCAAGTTAGGGCTTGCCTCATGATGTAGTTTAGTGATCTTTGTATTATATGTCTTGACTACCTCAAGCTTCTCTTCTTACTTTCCACTTCAGCTGTAAGCTGGTTTGTTCTCTCCCTCAATAGGCTGTTACAAATGGTATCCAGTCAACGGACATTGAGTATCTTGTTTAGACAATTGTTTATAAATACTTTTACCTTTTTGATGATGATTGTGGTAGTTTTCCACATTTCAGTGGACTAAAGGTTAAGTGTTCATGTGCAAGACCGGGGGTTCTGGGTTTGAATCTCGTGTGTGGATTCATGGATGTGCACTGCTGAAAAGTTTAACACTAGAACAAAAAACGGCAGTCCAATGCTTCCAGGTTTTCGATTGTATTCTAGATTAGATCGACCAGTGAATTCAACTGGTAAGCGGAAATTCTGAAAGTATTTCTACTAAATTAACAAATCATTTGTTATTTACTGTGAATTGACTTTGTAATTGGTTCTGAAAGTGATCTGATCACGCTGACTAAATCCCTTGAGTACTAATAAAGAATAAAACATATTTAATCTTAATTATGTCACATATCCCGGTCAGTGAAGTCGATAAATTCTTAAATGAATCATTCATTAATTTTGCTTTTCTACTTACATTTTATTTCAGCAACACTCGCTTATTAGTCCTACCATTCATCAAGAATATTTTGAAGGTATTTATATAAATACTACTTATCTTATAGTTTCATAGGTAACATTTCAAAGTCATATAGCAACATATAGATTATGAGTGTTAAGTGGATTGCTTATCATCTCATTAGATAGATAAACATCTGATATATGTTCCATGAAACTCATTGGAAATAATTAACTGTATACCATCAGTAATAGTTTAAAATAAAAGTTTTATGGAAATTGCTCGAAATTACTGAGCATCTCAGTAAAATATGAGAACCATATATTAAATACTCTATTTGTAAGTTTCCATCATTTGTCCTTCACATTCTGTATGATCCTTCAGATTCACCATTCATTTCTAGTTCCGTTTATGTTTTCTTCAAGTCGATCTTCATAGCCTTCTGCTGCCAGGTTTTGCACTTCCGACTTGTGTTACATAATACTTATGTTTGTCAATATAAGTATCATCCACTACAGTCGTTCCCTCTTTAAACAGTCGTTCTTGCAGCTGTTCTGCTCTCTGTGCCACTTTCTTCTTTGCTGCAGTCTGTGACACACTCTCTGTCAAAATGTCGAGCCTGCAGTCCACTAATCTTCGTAGCTCCATCGACCTGCCGAGCCACCCAAATCCGCTGTCCACACCGCACTCGGGACGTTCAATGCCTGCACCCCGTCGACCTTCTGAGTCATCTACATTCTATGTCCACATAGCAGCCTCATGTCTCACTATTCTTCATTATTGACTGTTACAGCCAACGCCGACCCATTAGAACACTCCATTCGACGTCACTTCGCACTACAAACACATCTTTTTAAAACAAGGTTATTTAACCAACAACTTACTCCAAACTTTCAGTTCTGTCCAATTTGATTCACTCATTAGTGTTTAACCACATTTACTCACCGTAAATCCAAACTAACTAATGTTCATGTCAAACCAAAAGCTGCAGGTACATCCAGCTGACGAGTCCCAAATAGGACGAAACGCGCGTTCTGGATTCCACTGCTAGCTACTATCCACCATTGCTTAAAAAAAGTTCCCAACTTGTTTAAAATTTGATTAGAATTTAATATGATTATCTTGTTGATCAATAAAAAAGTAATCACAGATAGGGAGAACTTTGTTTACTCCATGTAAACAAACATTTTTATTTGTAATCTGTTTTTTTGTTGTTATTGAGACAAACACTTATGATTTCACAGTAAACACATCCTTACTTTCTGGAGTATATACAGACGTCTGTTGGTTGTTTTTGTTTAACCATCAGTAAACCAATATTTGTCTTCCTTCAAGATTTCACATACACACACACACAACGACAACAACAATCTTAGAAGATTTATTTCGGGAATGTTAATAAGTTGTGACTTGTTATCAATAGATTAGAGCTGAAAGCTTGAACACACATAACACTTAGTAGTACTTAGTATTCAGTCCATTTTAAATATCTTAGTTATCAAGATATCAATTATGGTCCGTATAGATCAGTAGTAATTTGTTAGACTATGAAGGTGGATGATATGGGTTCAGATTTCATAGAGAATATGAGTCCCTTTAGAGTTCCCATTAAGAGTAAATGAGGAGTAGCGACTAAAATGAAATTTGGGAGAGGTGTTATTTTCCACCAACTACCTTAAACTACTGAACATCATGGTAAGTAGACAACAAGAGCTATATCAATAATTTCATGGACTTTTATAATGTTGATATAGAATTTCGACTTAAGTAAGCGATATATACTAAGCTCGTTGCAGAATTTGGAAAATTGTGAATAAGATTTGTAATTCAGACGGGTGCATTCGCATACGTTATGTTCTTTCAGTCACACGACTCAACTACGAAGCTTTCATGATTGTTCAGGATACCATCAAAGTCATCAGCATTCATTTCACATAGAGATAAGTTTTGTAATTATTCCACTAGCTGTAAATTAATCCGTTTCAGTAACCGTTTCTGTCTGATTAATCTTCTTCCAATGTTTTTACATCTACAAAAAGATTTCGAAGTAAATCAAAGTTGTGATTACGCACAAATCGATTCCGTTCTTCTATACCACTTTATTAAGATTGAAAACACGACGGTTCATGAATGCAAATGGAAAATTATCTGTAGAATTAGTGGCGTCAAATGTTCGAGAAACTACGTTCGACAAAAGATATACCCTCATTTACCTACACATACTTGAACAAATACTACTAGTGAAACGACATAATGAATCTGCAGATACCTATGAATTCAAATTATATTTCAGAAATATCAAAAAGACTGGATCGAAGATATTGGTGAAATATCAGAGAATAAATTTCGCGAAACATGACATTCAAGTGAATCTGTAGCTATGTCGATTTATACCCAGTATATCAATCTATATGGAAATGATCATAGAATCACATGAATAGAAATCAACAGTCAACAAGATCAGTAGAACACATGAAGATAATGAAATCCAGGAAGATAACGAGTCAGATATATATGGTAACCAAAAAGAACTGAATTAAAACTTGTGGAACACGGTTTGTTATTAAACAATTTACTAAATACCTTACGCATTTAGTAATATTTTTTTACGTTTCTCAAGACAAAACGAACGTATATTCCAATAATCTCTTTAAAATATATAAACCAACCATTACCTAACCCACTTACTTATACCTGTTACCCCTCATCGAGGAGTATAGGCTGCCCACTAGCATTCTCCATCGAACTCTGTTCAAGGCGATTGTTTTCAGTTGTTTCCAGTCGCTATTCATCTTTTTCATGTCTGGGTTAGTGTTTTTCATGTTGCATTTGAAGATGTTGCTTTTTTCATTGTGTATACTAAGGTCTACTGATGCAGAGAATGTAGCTACACTAGCTGTTTTCATCTGCATTTGTTCGTATGTTTGAGATAGATAGACTAGGTTGTCTGCGAAGTCCAAATCGTCTATTTGCACCCAAGCTATCCACTGTATTCCGTCTTTAATTTTGACTTGTTTATTTATTCTCTGAATAAGTGGCATGTATTGAGTCAGGAAACATTATAAAATTTAATTTTTCTATTCATTAGGATATTACAAATGTATGATTTTATTTATGATTCCATCATTATTTACTCAATGCCTTTTCGCGAAGGGGGTGTTGTTTACGAAATTGAGAGGACGAAAATTAAATGTCCGACACTTTAACCAGGTTGGTGGAAATGATGGATCCACTTAGAGGAGTTGGAAACCCCTGATTTCAAACCAATGGTTCATATGGGATCCGGGATCCTGAAACAATAAATGGCGTATGAACCTATTGTTAATTACAGGTCACCATGGGACTGCATCTCTTAAAGTTGCTTCGTTGTCTTGTGGATAAACCTTCAGGTCCAAGGCTCCAGGTGTTGCCCCTATGAAAACTATGTGCTTCAGTCTAGGTACCGAGGCAGTACCACAGCCTTCACATAAATCAATGAAAACTATTACTGGCCTAATTGGTATTGTGTGGCGCATATCTGTTGCGTGTCCCCTTGTACCAGTGTTTACGTGTTTAAATAAATAACTAATAATTTATGCCAATCATTGATCAATTATAAAGCAAGAGATGAATTTGATAATTTTAACATATCAAAATGATATTTTTGAAAACTATTACTTTTTGCTGGAATAACTCCTTAAGGAAAAATTATCAGATTTTAATTATACAAATAGGCGATATGATAAAATCATCAGACCATCACGCGATATATAGATATGAAGAGATGATAGATAGATAGGTAGATGTGTGGATAGATAGATAGGTAGATAGATAGAAAGATAGATAGATAGATAGATAGATAGATAGAAAGATAGATAGATAGATGTGTGAATAGATAGATAGATAGGTAGATAGATAAATGTGTGGATAGATAGATAGATAGATAGATGTGTGGATAGATAGATAGATTCAGTCAATGTACAATATAACATAATAATCATCATGTTTAAGTTATCACAGTTAATGGTTCATAACAGATCTCTCTGGTATATCCATTCTTAAGCTGGTTACTGAACGTAGTTACATATTTGTCTTTTAAATAAATGTTTTATAAAGTCTTTATCCTGTAATTTACTTGCTACATATGTATGACAATAGAATGTATCATTTAATTGGGACTTATTAATCTCGCACGTACCTTATACACACACACATACATACCCTACCCAAAGGTACACACAATCAAGGAAATTACAAATCATCTATACAATCTGATTAATTTTAATTCTGCCAAGTATATAAATATTTTTTATATCAAAAGTAGTTTTATGAATATTATAGTGATTTTAATAGTTGAGATCATGAGTCAATTGAAGCTAGACATGAACACCGTTGGATATCGGCCGGCTCAATGGTCTAACGGTTAAGCGCTTGCGTGCGAGACTTATAGGTCCGTGGTTCGAATCTTACGAGTCAGGATCATGGATGCGCACTGCTGAGGCACTCCCAAAGTAGAACAAAACGTCCATCCAGTGTTTCTAATATTCTCCATGATGGTCTAGCTTCAACTGACTCATGATCTAAACTATTAGACACTATCACCATTGGATGCCGGCTCAGTAGTCCAGTAGGTTAAGTGTTCGTGCGCGAGATCGAAGGCCCTGGGTTCGAATTCCGTGAGCGGGATCGTAGATGCGCACTGCTGAGGAGTTCCACGATAGGACGAAATGGCCGTCCAGTGCTTCCAGGTTTCCAAAGGTAGTCTAACACCAATCAGTTCATGGTCTCAATCAAAAACTTAATATTCTCCACAACCCCAATACTAGTTATTAAGAATTTTTTTCTACCTTTTCTGTTTGTTCGACTGTTGCATTATATCAAGTAATGAATTGGTTCATTCATCTTAAGTATATAAAACTAGAATAAAAGTCAAATCATACAAAGTTTCATCAAACTGTTTTCTTTATCCATAAACTAAAAGTACCATTTTTCTTTTCACCTTCAAAAGAAAAAATAATGTCCTTAATTATGTAATTGGCATTTCGTGATACATATTGATTGATTGATTGAATAATTAATTGATTTTATCCGTTTTATCAATGAAGTAAAGAGGGGGGGGTGGAAGAATGAACAGTATTTCATTTTGAAGTGGAATAATCTTTGATGAGAACATAAGTATTTGGTATTGTCTATTCATCTCACCTCACTCTCCCCTCACTTCCCTCTTCTCTCTCTCTCGCACTCCTACTTTTTCATTGTCTTCTATTTCTTCTTAAAGATATGCATATACAGTTTCCAAAAAAAGTCGAAGAAAAAAATTAATTTGGTAAGATTTCTTACCATTGACCTTTTTTTTCCCTTTAGAGATTTGAACTCATTCATACATTCATGCATAACAAGTGAGATTTATGTAATACATTAATGATAGGGGGGAAAAGAACGAAGAATTTTATTCAATGTACCGTTATCTGTAATAAAAAAAGGAGACGTATAGTAAGTAGCATATGGACAATTTGATTAATGATAATTATCAATAATACAAAATAATAATAATAATTCAATTAGGTTACTATGTCATAAGAAATTTAATTAAACAAAAGAAAAAAGTAATGAGAAAGGTCAATATTTCACTAACTCACCCATTCCTTACACACACAAACACATACAGAACATTTTATTGTTTGACTTGGAATATTGGTCAGAAAAGAACTCCGCCTGGTGCACATCCAGGGCTACTGTCGATCCCAAGCCCGGATAAAGAAGGAAAGTTGGACATGGGGTTAGCGACCTCATCCTGTAGAAAGCGAACTCACTAAAAAACGCTAATCAGAAGAAATGTATCAAACGATTTAAACTTTGCCCTGAGAGTTAGAAGATCTTCATTAAGAAGAGTTATGATGACTGATGGTGAAAGCTGAGTTCCTCCGGAGGTCACGAGGCGTATGCTCCTTCTGACCGATAGAGCAACCATTAATTTAGGTACAGGAATTCTCGTACAATGTGGGAGAACCGGAGAGTCTTTCAAATTGCTGCAGAATTGTTAAAAAGATAGTATGATATAATGTCTAATTCTGTGGAGTAATTTTATTTTCAGTACAAGGTTGTGCAGATTATTAAGTTTGTGATTGAGATTATGAATTGATTGGTGCAAGCAATATCATACTAGGACGAAACAGATGTCCAGGGCTTCCAGGTTTTCAGTGTTGGTCTCAGTCAAATTTCTTACTGATTAGATGGTTTGAGTGACGCTTGTTTCCTTAAAATGTAGAGCAATTAAACAGTGTTATTATTAGAAGTGGTTTTATGGAGATTGTAGTAAATTCAATCGTTGAGATCATGAATTAATTGAAGCTAGATAACCATGAAAAATCCGTAAGCACTAGACAGCCGTTTCATCTTATGATGGGACTCCTCATCGCGCGTGAGACTTATAGGCCATGGGTTCTGATCTTGCGAGGCCGGATCGTGGATGCGCACTCCTGAGGAATCCTACAATAGGACGAAACAGCCGTCTAGTGCTTACAGGTTTTTCATGGTTAATAGGATATTTTCATATAAATACAAAGTTCATTAGTTACATAATTTTATTCATAAAATAGATTGTTTTCAAACAATGACCTAATTTAAGACCATTAAGATTGAATTATACTCTAAATAGATATCATATTGACTTAGTTTATGGTTATAAAATTATTAGGTAGTCACTATCCGATCAATTATTCCTTAAGGGCTATTAATTTATATATCAGTAATCGTATTGAGAATCTTGTTCAATAGTGACCTTAACTTAGAATAAGAATGATATATATACTACTTATTTAAACAAATAATAATCATTGTCATTTGCATATTATAATGAATTTAAAATATTTCTATACATTATAAGCAAAGATAAATGGTGATTAGCATTGAAATCCAGAACTTGCATTTCATCCGAATTGTGACTCGTCAATTGGGTCTACCTAAATCTCAGAGTTGATGTTCATTCTGGATGAGACTCGAACCTAGTACACTACCGTTCGCTTCAAACGCTATGGCGTTATCTACTAAGTTACTAAGTCATGATAGCCACTTGCTTGTTCAATGGGGTGAAGTTTAAATTCATTTGATATTATGGTGAGACTATAATTTATGGTCGAACCAATCACGTATGTGATAACAGGTCTTGGATTTTGGTGTGAAAATCACTCACCCATTTGGATAAATAGATTTTTGACATCATAGCTGATGTCATTTTGTGGTGAAAACCCGAAATCTAATTCCTCACCATAATCATCAACTGCAAATTATAATTATAATTCCTCACACAGGTTTATAACCCTCATTTGGTCCTGGTTATTAATTGGTCACTCTCAAGGTCAGTCTAGAGTCGTTCAAAGGTCGTCCGTAAGTTATAGTCTTACCGATATTGTTTACTTGTATCTTCTCATTGTTGTTTAGGACTGCAATTGATCAGTCTCTTATTGGTATATGTAAATCCTATGTGGATTGCCTCGATATTGCCTAATATCACAATCATTCTAAGCAAAAATGAATGGTGGCTAGCATTGAAATCCAGAACTTGCATTTCATCCTAAATGCGACTCGTCAACTGGGTCTACCTGAATCTCAGAGTTGAGGTTCACTCTGGCATGGACTCGAACCTAGTACATTACCGTTTGCTTCAAACACCATTGTGTTATCCACTTAGTTACTGTGTCCTGATACCCACTTCTGTACAGGATTTCAATAATTTACTAGAAGTAAGGTATCTAAAATTGTTCGTATTGTATTGTGAAAGGTAACTTACCACGTTCTAGCTTTTAAGTGTTAATAACCTGTTAATTTTTAAATGCCATTCAATTATATCTTTCATAGTTATCATGGTGATTAACAGTGATTTTAGGATTAAATCATAGTATAGGAACCAGTTTTAAGTAACCTGGACGAATTCTCAGCTAGTTTTTAGCTAAATAAAATAAAAAGTAATTTTTGTAAGTGATATAGGGAGAGCCAATGAGAAGTAGCGAACGGTTAATTCATGGAAATCAGAGGTGATTCAAAGATCAAGTACATTTCATTGTGATCAAAATGGGTCAATTTCCTAAGGATATATGAATGATTATTTGTGCATTTTTATTCGGTAGTCCAAGACACTTTGTCGTTCACTCTTGTGTTCATGCTTAAAAAGTCAGTTGGTGAGGTTAGCGCGCACCACATTGTGTATCAGTATCAGATGATGGATATTGCACATCACAACAGTAAACAGACAGTTTATGGAAAAGAGAACAATAACATTACAAAACACAAACTAATTTTACATATTTACTGAATCTATTAACATCTTCAACAGGTTACTCCACCTGTAAATTAAGATAAACAAGACACAGAAATCCATCCTTATGGATAAGAAAATACCCTTCCTCTCAAACTCTTATAAGTATCGAAATTGATTTTCAAGATTACCTACATTATTCGTAGTTACGGTTAGGTATTCAAGGTTAGAATTTTCATCGCAAACTGATATCAACTATAATGTAAAAATACTGTGTAGCCATGTGAATCTCATTCGAAAATATAAGAGATACTGTAACGAATGGAGACTTGGTTGAAATGACACGACGATTTTTGTAAGTTATGAAAACAATATATTGAATACACCATTTTCACATCTTCCATGAATTGTCTCTCAGAAACTTCTTCATTCTTCCATTCCTGTTAATAGTTAGACTGCTTTTGCTTCTCTGTTTTTCTTCTTCATGTTTCACTTCTGTCATTAGCAATCCTAATTCCAGTTCTTGACACATAATACTTATATCTGTTTCTATAAGTATAACATATACCACAGTACTATCTTATTACATCGTCACTGAATTAATGTTTGCTTATGGATTAAACATTTAGGGTCGGTATTTAGAGGTAGTACCGATTCGCCTACAATCTACATTATCAATGATTAATATTTCAATCGTTTTGAACACTGTACAAGATCTTTGAACCTAGATTAACCTTCAGAACTGCGATATTTACTAAATGTCACATTTATCTAATCCTTAATGATGACCAACTTTGCAATGGGATCACCACTGAAGCTGAGTCAACATGTTTTAATTTTAAGCAATCCGCAGGAATCTCTGTGTAACCTAGATTTTGTGCTAGTTAGAACTCATCATCAAGGTATACTCCCAAAATCTTAATGGAACTGATGCTCTCGACTAGAATCGAATCCATTATAGAAATTCATATCAGTCATGAAGTATACCTTTCTAAAAAGTATCATCTCTTTTGCTTTTAAGAAAGTAACATAGATTGATAGCTCGTTAATAAATCATTCCAATCATAATACATCGAAACATGTTCACCATTTCTACTTGATATTCTACCTCTTATGTAATGACCCCAATCAATTACCATATATTCACTAGTGACTACCTTCGTGAGGAAACTTTCGGAGTTCTAGTGAGAAGCCATCAAAAGTAGAGTTAATTCGTGTCGGATAGAGACAAGTATCTACGTCAGTACAATGGAAGATGTTCGTGCAATTTCGTGGATTAGTTTAGGTTAGACATAAACACCGTTGGATGATGGTCGGCTCAGGGGTTCAGTAGATTAAGCGTTCGCTCACGAGACTGACGGCTCTGGGTACGACTCCCGCAAGCGAGATCATGGATTTGCACTGCTAAGGGGTCACACAATAGGACGAAACACTCGTCTAGTGCTTCATGGTTATCAATCGTGGTTTAATACATCAATCGGTTTATGATCTTAATCAATAGCCTAATAATCGCCACAACACTATACTGAGAAAATTTTTCATTTGAATATATTTGCTTAGAATTTAACTTTCGAATAAGAACTTACTTTAAGTTTAAACATTTCATCCTATGTCCGTTCCTATTTAGATCGTTTAATCAAACAAAAAGAGAGTGAATAAAGGAAATTTGATGAATAATTATCATAATAATCATAGTAACACATTAACAAATCATTAGCCATTAGTTGCTAGGTTCTACCGGAAGATGTGAATATAGTGTATACTAGAAAATAGTATGGTAGTGTTCCTTTCTATGTTTTTCCCCAGTGTTTCTTATTGTTTCTCTTATATTGGTCTTTCTCTATATATGTATGTATGTATGTATGTACGTGTGTGTGTGTGCATATCTATCTGTATATGTGCTCATTGAGTATGTAGTCCAAGAGATTGGCACAATCTCTTCATTTTCATTGTTATATCTGATTCCTCTTCTTTTTGTCTCATTCTCAATCGGTTCTCTTTTATTTCATTAGAATTTCAATGATTTATATATTGAAAAAAAATGGCGCTAATGAAGACATGTTAATGAATGAAATAGATAATGACAATAATTAATCTTCTTTTAAATGAGATTAGACGAAGGAAAATGTCTTTATTGTATCTTTGTTTTCTTGTGTGTATACTTGCGTGTGTGAGTGTGTGTAAGTGAATCCAAATTATTCATTTGCATAATTTTGATAGAATTATGTCTTTTGATAGTATCCACACGCGTATATTTGACTTGGAATATTGAATGAAATAGGATATGATCTTTATTGGAATGTTGAAGCTTATGTGGAATTATGGACTTCAGCTTTTCGGTATTCAATTCAGCAGTATTACACTGTTCAGTTCTTCTCTAAATGATAAACTGATGTAAATCCTTTTCTTCGAAACACAGTTGAAGAAGTATTTCTATGTGAACAAACTTTCATAGTAATTTTTAGATCTCACCAAGTAACCGTTTAACTTCAGTATTTCAGTCAACAGTTTCCCCTTCTTCAAACGTACCTACAGTTGAAATAAGTCCTTCGTTTTCTAATTTTTAGATATAGATGCTGTTTAAATAATAACATTTTATATGAAAATTAGAAAACAGTTTGAAGAGATACCCAATTAGACGATTTGGACTTCGCAGATGACCTAGTCCTCCTATCGCATACACATGAACAAATGCAGATAAACACAGTCAGTGTAGCAGCAGTCTCTGCATCAGTAGGCCTAAGGAGAACCAAGGTCCTCAAATTCAAGGCGGAGAACAGCAATCCAATCACTCTTGATGGCGAAACTCTGGAAGATGTAGAGGCCCTCACATACCTGAGAAGCATCATCGATGATCAAGGAGGATCAGATGCAGACGTAAAAGCGAGGATTGGGAAAGCAAGGACAGCATCCCTACAGTTGAAGAACATATGGAATCCAAAACAAATTTCAACTAATATCAAAGTGCGAATCTTCAACACCAACGTCAAGGCAGTTCTACTATATGGAACTGAAACATCGAGAACTACAACAACCATCATCAAGAAGGTACAATAAATAGTTGTCTACTCAAGGTACTCAACATTCATTGGTCGGATGCCTCCGGCAACAACCTTATGTGGGAGAGAACAAACCAACTTCCAGCTGAAGAAGAAATTAGGAAAACACGATGGAAATGGATAGGACATACACTACGCAAATCGTCAAACTGCATCACGAGACAAACCCTAACATGGAATCCTGAAGGGACGCGGAAAAGAGGAAGGCCTAAGAACACATTACGTCGGATAATAGAAGCAGATATTAAAAGGATGAATAACAACTGGAAGGAGCTAGAAAGGATTGCCCAGGACAGGGTTGGATGGAGAATGCTGGTGGTCTGCCTATGCTCCTTTACGAGGAGTAAGAGGCGTAAGTAAGTAAGTAAGTGACTTTTGTTTCGAGGAGTTTTCTGAATCTGGGTAAGGAGGAGCATTGGGCATGGGGTTAACGACCACATTCTGTAGAAAACTAACTCGCTAAAAAAAGCGCTAACCAGAAAAAGAATTCAAACCATTTGAACTCTGCCCTGGGAGTTAGAAGGTTTTCACTTAGAAGAACTATGACGCCTCATGGTGAACGCCGGGTTCCTTCGGAAGCCATGAGGCCGATGCCCCTTTCTAACAATCAGAGCAACAATTTTTATAGGTACATGGAATGCCCGAACAATGTGGGAGACTGGGTAAACCATTCAAATAGCAAAGGAAATGAGTAGGAGTTTTGACAACAAGTCAAAGAAATTAATTGTAATTCAATTTTCATAATAATAACTGATATCTCACTTCATTTTATATACGTTGACCTGAGCGCAAAAGGCTAACATAATTTCTATGTTAAAAACTATTAGCTACTAATGTAATCCAAAATACTTCCTACTATGGTTTTAGCAATAATAGTAACAATATTCACTTGATATTGTTTGGCTTGTATCTTCCCATTGAGGTTTAAGACTGCAATTGATCACTCTGTTATCGGCATGTGTGCATATTGTGCGTATGCCTCGATATTACCTTAATTCACAAGATTTTTGTAAGCAATGATGGGTAGTGGCTAGCAGTGGAATCCAGTTTGACGCGCGTTTGGGACTCGTCAGCAGGATGTACCTGCGTCTGAGTTGATGTTCACTCTGGGACTCGAACTCAGTACCATTCGCTTCAAACGCCATCGCGTTATCCACTCAGCTACTGGGTCCTCATAGCCACTTGCTTGCACAATGGGGTGAAGTTTAAATTCACTTGGTACTGTTTGGCTTGTAACAATACTGTCATATTCCATTCATCCAGCTGACTTAAAATACCTTTGGAATAAAATCAATAATAAATTATACAGATTTTCAACTTGATTAAGCATCCAACTAACAACAACTCAACCTCTCATATTGATCTAATCAGTAATAAATTCAGATCTAAAAACGTCGGTTCGCCATAAATTTTACCAAAGTTACAATACTTAAATAAATGGACAAATGATTCGTAACTTATTTCTATTCAATATAGACTGACAATTACTTGTTCAATCACAAGATGTTAGCTTTTATATTCAATGGTACGTTAGAGATAACAGTTTTCAAAAGTCAAACCAATTACTCTGACGAAAGAAAATCAAAAGGTATTAAAGAGTCAAATTCACACGGTATTAATCTATCTGTATCTTCTCATTGTTGATTAGGACTGCAGTTGATCAGGCTCTTATTACTATTGTCATATGTGCATATTGTGCAAGTCGCCTCGATAATGCTTTAAGTCGCAAAGTTTTTAAGCAATCATGAATAATGATTATCAGTGTAATCCAGGATGCATGTTTCGTTCTATTTTGGACTCACCAGCTAAATGTAACTGTATTTCACAATTGATGTTCACTCCGAGAGGGACTCAAACCCAATACACAACCGTTCGCTTCAAATGCCATCACGTTATTCACTCAGTTACGGAGTCCTCACAGCCACTTGCTTATGCAATCGGGTCAAGTTGAAATTCACTTGGCATTGTTCACTTGGATCTTCCCATTGATGTTTAGCACTGTAACTGATCCGTGTGTTATTGGCATATGTGCACACTGTATGTATTGCCTCAATGTCGCATTAATTCACAAGCATTCTAAGCAAACATGGATAGTGGCTATCAATGGAATCTAGGACTCACGTTTCGTCTATTAATTGATTTATCCAATCCCTATTTATTTTCTATTTAAATATTTATAGTTTCGATGGCAACATTGAGAATATGAAACTTTTTTCTATCCTGTCATTCTAATCTAATTTTCTCACAGTGATTATGTAATTCTATTTATAGATAAATTAAAGCTGTAACAAAAAACAGTTACAAACAGACTGAGCACGGTTTTTCTTTTATTGATCTTTGTTTATTTTGCTTTTCCTCTAAATTTTCTCTAGATTATTATTATTATTCTTGTTTTATTTCTCAAGTTTGAATGAACCAATCAGTAACTGATACGAATGTGTATCTATGTATCTGTATGTGTCTCTGTGTATGTGTGTGTTCAGTTGTTAAAAGGGAATCAATTTTGGAATGATAACGTAAAACAATTCAAGGAAATAGTTCTTGTGGAATTACTATAAAGTGTTAGAATTAGAGATTTAAGTTTGGAGTTTTTTTATATATTTATTTAGAAGGAAGCAGTTGATTTTCTTAAGAGACCACATTTGGAGCCTTTAACCTAAAGATCTGATCCATAGGGCAATGAAGTAACGATATGAGATACAGTTCCATGGTAGCCAGCCATTTGTTCCCTTAAAGTCCTGGAGCCTATGTGCACCATTGGTTTGGAATCAGGGTTTTCCAACTCCCTTAAGTGGACTGTCCATGTACATCAACCCGGTTAGAGCGACGGACATTCGCTTTTCGTCCTGTTAATTTCGTAATCAACACTCCATTCATAAAAAAAACAGTGAGTAGGATTTCTTTAACAGTGACTGCATATGTGTATTCACGTGAGAACATTTGAAGAGGAAGATTTAACTGTTCCCGCTCTAGGCCATACCAGGGCATTTAGGGGTCTAGAGTTATCTGATAAAGACTAATAGTTAATTGCTATTATTTGTGAAAATCTGTTGAGTGAATCTAATTAAATGAATGAACATTTTTTGACATAGTTTACATTAATTCGTCATGTACTGGTTAGTAATTGTTTTGTATCAATTAAACCTAACCAGTTGTTTTCTGAATAATCGACTTGAATGTCAATGTAGGGATTTTGTCAAGTTTAGTTTGTCAAGTTATTGGTGACATTTCGTTATGTTAAATGTTTGGGATTTTCAAAGTTCATTATAATGTGTTCTAAATGTCCTAAAAAAACATTTATTTAAAGCTTATTCAGTTCATCAGAGTTTGATGAAGGGTAGTAATGGAATCCAGAACATACGTTTCGTCCTATCTAGGAATCGTCATTTGGATGTATTTGAGTTCATGTCCCATAGTAAACATTAACTCTGGAATATGGGTATATCCAGTAGATGAGTCCCAAATAGGAAGAAATGCACGTCAAACTGAAATGCACTGTTATCCATTATCCATCTTTGCTTAGAATGATTGTGGATTAAAGCACTAAGAGGCAATCTGCACATTATGTACATATGCTAATAAAAGACCGATCAATTGCAGTCCTAAACATCAGTGGGAAGATTCATAAAATCAATACAGAAATGAATTATTCAATTAATTTTTTAACTTTAGTACTAAGAAATCATTTTTATTCACATGGATATGCTTTTCTAGGTACGTTATCGCTTATTGACCTACGTAAAATTCCTCTTTTCTTAATCCCAATTCATAACAGGAGAAGCACCCAGTCCATATCCCTTTTATGATGTGATTCAAAAACACATCATCATGAACATTATTTATCAAATTGTTTTGTATGCTACTTATGTCTGTCGACATAAGTAGTATGTAACATCAATCAGAAGTGAAAATCCCTGGTAGCAGGAGGTTAAGAAGATCAGGTTGAAGAGAATAGAAAAAGAAAAAGAAAGTAAATAAGAATGAGAGGAATCATACAGAATGTGAAGGACAAATGATAGAAATTCGCAAATGAAGTATTGTATGTATGGTTCTTATATTTTACCAAAATATTCTGTAATTACGTAATAAACTAATCCGAGTGCTCCCACCTTTGCCCTTGTTCACATTAAGAACACTTCACACCATGAATTTATTTCAACTCAAGTACAGTATACTTCATGTTAAATAGTTGTTTACTAACATAGAAGTGAATAGTAATATTAATGAGGATTTGAATTATCTCGTTTTAATGGATGTAAATCCAATGAAGTGTGGCTGGATTTACGGGCCTTCAGTTGAAGAGTTCCTAATTGGACGAAACATGAGTCTTGGATCAGACTGCTAAGTAATATCCATCTATTTTTAAAAGAAAAACATTTAACTAAATAATCATACAATGACAATTCGTATTACATGCATGAATACTAACAAACATTGAATACAATAAACTTATAGCGTGGTGTCGTGTGGAGATTGACTATGAACACCGCTACCCAGAAACTCGTTCCAAATGACTCCATAAAATTTCCAAGAAGCCAAATATCAGAAGGCAATTAATGGACCAAATCGAGGTTTATTTGCTGGCGATCTCGTGGCATCGAAAGTATACCGAGATCGTGCCAGGACAAAAGCTTGGTTACAGAAAGCAACCGAATTCGCACGAAGTTACAATCAAAGTGTAAGAATAAGAATGGAAGCACAATATAGCTGTCATTAGCACAGTGAAACAAGAGCACATTAAAACAAGCACTGGTACAGTTGGTTATAATAATAATTGTTTTTATTAAACCAGTCGTGTTCTCGTGATAAATGTGAATCACTACAAACTATTGAAAATTATCGACAGAATAATTTAAACCATTACTAGTGGTGTGTTTGCTACTGATATCGACGTATATAAGTAGTGTGTATCACCAATCAAAAGTGGAATGTCTGGTGGTAGAAGGTTGAGAAAATCTAAGATAAGAGAAGTGATTGGTACTGAAACGAAGAAACAACGAATTCTGAGATAATTGCTGGATATTTTTTAAATGAACTATTTACTCTATGGGTCTCATATTCTGTAATGTTGTATTCAACCACATTTGCTTGTTCCAAATCGCGTTCTCGTTCACTACACTAGTAATAGTTATATCAGTATTATATCGGTGGGAGAAGCGAATGCATATGTGGAATCAGCGACTGAGTTGATAGCAGTGGTTCGGTATTCACATCAAGAGTTATCGTTTTTTATTGAGATCATGAATATATGTATCATAAACCACCACTGAAAACGTGAAAGCACTAAACGGTCGTTTCGCCCGAGGACGGGACTCCTCAACAGTGTTCACACATGATCCCGTACGTGGGATTCAAACCCACGACCTGAGGTCATGCACGCGAACGATTAGCAGACAGACCATTGAGCTGACATTCGACAGTGTTAATGATGTCTAACTTCAACTAATCCACGAAATTGTGCGATCATCTTCCATTGTACTGAAGCAGATTCCTGTCTCTACCTTACAGGAATTAGCTCCACTGGCCATAGTTTCCCGTTAGAACTTTGACAGTTCTCTCACGAAGCTAGTCACTAGTGAGCACATGGTAGTTATCAGTGTGAGGTCCTAGGTTCGAATTAGACGTGCAGGATCGTGGATGCTTAGAGCTGAGGAGTTCCGTACTAGAACGAAATGACCGTCTAGGGATTCCAGATTTTCAATGGTGGCCTAACATTGATTGATTCTTGATCTACATCAAAAGCTCAACAATCTCCACAACCCTACACTTATGAGAGTTATGGTATCTGATGCTAACTAGGAACACAGACACTGAAATGCAATTACAACATCTAACTAATACATCTCAAGTGAGGCAAGCACATACATTCTGTATTTCACTTTCTACCCACAAACCATTATTCTTAAAATAATTTAATTAAACGAATATTTAATTATCAGTAAAGGGTTGTGGAGATTTTTTAGGTTTTTGATTGAGATTTTGCACTGATGACCAACATTACTTGTAAAAACATTCAGATATCGGAGGGTGGTTTTTTCTCTCCCAAACTTAGAAACTACTGAAAACATTTTGGTTACTATTTCTGACTATGTAAAATCTCCCAAGGAAGAGTACTTATTAACCAGTATGAATCAGTTACTTTATTGGACTCTTTTCATTTTATAGCGCTTGTGTTGATATTTGACCGGAACTTTGTTATAACTAATCATTGTTTTTTTTTAAAGTCAAATAGAAATTTCTTTATGATCCGCGCTATACTATAATTTATCCTAAACTATTATACATATCACAAGGGGTTTTTGTGAATATTATAGTAATTTCAATAGTTGAGATCATAAGTCAATTGAATCTGGATCATCATAGAAAACCTAGAAGCACTAGACGGCTGTTTCATCCTACTGTGCTACTCGATTTCGTGGATTGGTTAAATTTAAACATTAACACCGTTGTATACCGGCCGGCCCAGAGGTCTAGAGGTTAAAGACTCGTGCGCGAGACTGATAGGTCTTCGGTTCGAACCTCGAGAGGCGGGATCGTGGATGCTCACTGTAGTACAGTGTTTCCAAGTTTTCCATGGTGATCTAGCTTTAAATGAATCATGATCTCAACTATTGAAATTACTATACATACTTTCAATAAGTAATTACGACCAATGTTTCATTAATTATATAGCTGAGGTTAGGCATTCTTAAACTATTTATCTGATTAGGTGGTATATAAAAATTATGTAAATTTTATATGACTTAATATTTTATAACAACATGCATTGGGATAACTGATATAAATCAACTGTGAACTTGTTCTAAACAGGTAAGAGTTAGTAGCATGATGTTATAGTCTACTATTCAAATTCAACCATAATATACATGCTCTTCTTAACTGTTGACTCAAACAGTTATGTTCAAGTGGAAAGACAGAATGATTTAGGAGGTTTATTCAAAAGGACATATCATTATATACCTAAAAAAATGTTTGTACAGACTAAGCAAAATTTATGGACTGTGATCTGGGCCCATTGAATAAGTCATTTACAATTGTCTTTTACTCTTGTATTTCATATTTCCATATAACTTTGAAACAGTATATGATCTGTTTGCAATCATATAACCTATCAATAGGAGGCTTCGCTTAATTTATATTTTGCACTAGTTGACATTCGCCAACCAAAGTGTATCCGTTACTTTTTGGGTCGCCGACTAGCATTCTCCAATCCACTCTGTCCTCCGCTTCTTTTCTAGTTCCATCCTATTCTTGTTCATTTTTCTCATGTCTATCTCCATTTCTCGGCGTAATGTGTTCTCTGGCCTTCCTCTTCTCCTTTGGCCTTCAGGATTTCATGTGAGGGCTTGTCTTGTGACGCAGTTCGGTGCTTTCCTCAATATGTGTCCTATCCACTTCCAGCGCTTCTTCCTGATTTCTTCCTCCACTGGGATCTGGTTTGTTTTTTCCCGCAGTTCGTTGTTGATTATAGTGTTTGGCCAACGGATCCGAAGTATTTTGCGTAGACGACTGTTAATAAATACTTGTATATTATGGGTGATGGCTTTCGTAGTTCTCCAAGTTTCCGACCCATACAGTAGGACTGTCTTCACATTTGTATTGAAAATCCTGACCTTGGTGTTGGTTGACAGTTGTTTTGTGTTCCAGATATTCTTCAGTTGTAAATATGCTGCTCTTGCTTTACTGATCCGAGCTAGTGACTTTATTCCAAAGTGATCGATACAAGTTTGATGAGTATTGAAGAACGAATACATTTGGCACTGGTGGTAAGTCAGTATGATAATTTACTTATATCATCAGCGATCTAATAATCAAAATGGTGTCATTTATGTCAAACTATTGATTACAAAATAATTGGCTTAATATGATCCCTTGGTAGAAAAAATGTAATTGAGTATGATAACTCAACATTATGTTAGGTAGAATTATTGTTTGGCACAGTTTTCATAATTTAATGTGTTTGGATTGTTTTCTTTTTCTTATGTCAGTTGCTGCATGATTTTTATGTTTTAAGTAAATAATGGATTCTTGAACAAACCTCAATTACAATTTCACAGCTCAGATTATTCCCCCCAAAAGGCACAACCTCGATTAAGATTGACGTATTCATTGGAAAATATCATATTCATTCTAAGATTGTAATATCCTGAATGGTATTTTGTTTACAATAACTGATATTTATATACTACTGAAGTAATCATCATTCAGATGATTTACAGACACAATCATCCAATATTCTTCTGTAGAGTTCAACCAGATCTGTTATGAGTTAAGAACTGATTAAAGATAATGGTGCACAGTGGCGCATATTCGTAGATTGGTCGAAGTTAAGACATTAACACCATTGAATGTCGGTTTACTCGTTTAGTGGTTAAGTGTTTGCGTGCAAGAATCAATCTTCAGGACAACCTCTGAAGCATATGTGGAGAAATTCGAACAGTTCACTTCTACTCTGCCGTTTGTCGTGATGTTATCGTTTTGAAGAAAGATTCATGATGCACGATCAAACTATCTGGCTGTGAGAATAAAACTCTATCAAATACTAAAAATGAATTTCTTATTTTTAAATTTTTTGGCTAACTATCATTTTACCTGCTTATCCTTTCTTCTGGGTTACACAGTGTGTGTGTTTGTATATATATATATATATATAGTTGCCATGGCAAATTACATTTGATAATAAGATATAAGTACATGCTATTCCCACATAGAGAAATATACATTTTGGAATAAGAATGACTTTTATTAATTAATTAACTGATTAGCTGGAATTGTATATTAAAGACTAGTTAATAATAATAACAATAGTAGTAGTAGTAGCAGTAGTATATTTGTGTGTTATAGAATAATCTGTATGTAGTACATACTTTTGACTGAGAAGAGGAAAGTTTTATCTAAACTTTTGAATTAATTCCTAACATATATTTAATTATAGTCCATTATTTTTATAATAATTACTTACTTACACCTATTCCCACCCCGTGATAGAGTATAGAGTGTCAAACAGGATTCTTCATCGAATTCCCTCTTTTGTAGTTGTTTCCAATTGCTATTCATTCTTTCGATGTCTACTTCCAGTTGTCGACTCAGTGTGTTCTTTGGTCTTCGTCTTCCTTGTTTCCTTTCAGGATGCCAAGTTAGGGTTTGTCTTGTTATGCAGTTTGGTGATTACCACAATGAATGTCCTATCTACCTCCAATGTCTTTTTTCTAATTTCCTGTTCAAATGAAAGTTGGTTTGTTCTCTTCTAAAGTAGGCTGTTGCTGACGGTATCCAGTCAACGGACATTCAGTATCTTGTTTAGACAATTGTTTATAAATATTCGTACCTTTTTAATGATAGTTGTAGTAGTATTTCACGTCTCAGCTCCGTACACTAGGATGTTTACATTGAAGATACTGACTTTGATGTTGGCTTACAGACAGTTGTTTTGTGTTCCATATGTTCTTTAACTGCAGGAACACTATTCTTGATATGCCAATCCTTACCTTTACGTCTTTATCCAATCCTCCTCGTTCATCAGTGATGCCGTCCAGATACGTGAACGTTTTCATCTCTTCCAAATTTTCTCCATATTGTACAATCTAAACTTACTAATTGTTTGTACTGATTTAATCGATTGTTCATAGTGACTTGTGTATTTAGGAACACATATCCATTCAGTATAGTTCATGTTTTAAAATTACCGTACATCATTTTATTTAATTTTGAAAGTATCTAATGTATATAGAGAGGTAACTTAGTAATTAAAGTATATGGTTGGAGATTCCGGGTGATATGGCTCAGAATCAATCACTATGACCTAGGGGTATACACTCTCTATCTTCCCTTGCACCATGAGATTAAAATGGCTTCATATCTTACTCTCTACCAAATAATTCTTTCTTTCTGTACTTTATCCTTACACACAATCTTTGTTTTATATATTACCATCACTGAACTAACTACTTCTATGATTCCGGTGTTCATCTTATTGTGCTAATAAGGTGTAGCGTGGGGTCGAGTCGCGAATGACTATGAACACCATTACAAGAAGACCACGTGCAAGTTAACCGATAAAATTCCTCGTAAGCCAAATATCAGAAGGCAGTTGATGGCTATAGTCAAGATGTATTTGTTGGCGATCTCGTGTTATCGAAAGGATACCAAGATCGTGCCAAAGGAGTACAAACATAGTTACCGAGCGTAACCGAACCCGTGCAAGGTCACAATCGAAAGATAATGGAGCAATAATATGGCTGTCTTTAGCACAGTAAAAAAATCACTGGTACAATTGGTTATAATAATGATTGTTTCCATTAAATCAACCGCGTTCTCTTGATATAAGCAGGTCACTACAAAGGTATGACAACTTGGACCGATGTATATATGTGCCTGATCCTACACTGTAGCTGACTGACTGACTATTTAGTTAAGTTGGTTTTTATGTTACTTTTGTCTTATTCAATATTAAAATCAAAATCATTTGTAATCGAATTTAATCGATCAGCTATTTCATAACTCTCTCTCTCTCTCTCCCAAACACACACACACACTCTCTCTCTCCTAGATACTCTTCTTTTTTATTTATTCCCCTATTCTCATTCTAATTTTTCACTCACTTAGTTTTTCTATCCATAACAAAAACTCTTCTATCACATTGATTATGTAATAAAAAAAGAATATATATATGAAAATTACTCATCAAATGAAGCAAATTTGTTCTGGCTTATAATTATTATTATTATTATCATTATTATTATGTCAATCCTTTCAGATACACATATCTACATAGCAACTCACATATATACATCAATGTAAATAACTATACTTAGCATAAATATATCGAATATTTTTTTGCCTTTTTGATCATTCACATGGTAATAAGATAAATTAAATTATTATCAGAAGGAGTTTGTGGAGAGTTTAGAAATTTCACAGATTGAAATCATGAGTCAATTTCATGGATTGGTTGAAGTTAGACATTAACACCATTGGATGCCGGCCAGCTCAGTGGTCTAGTTGGTTAAGCGCTTTGTGCGAGATTGATAGGTCCTGGATTCGAGTCACGCGGGGTGCGGGATCGTGGATGTGCATTGCCACTGAGGAGTCCCATACTAGGAAGAAACGGCCGTCCAGTGTTTCCGAGTTTTCCATGGTGGTCTGGCTTCAACTGACTCATGATTTCAATTTGTAAAATTAAATTATCTTAAGATGTTTGTAATAATCATCAATATGATTGATTATTGATATTTTTAAATGTACAATTATGGTGAGAAATTGTGTAATTATAACAATGATAATATCTTTTATCGATTTTTGAAATCTAAATGTTTGGGATCATGAGTTAACTCAACAGTGGGCATCCACGATCCCTCCTTGTGAGATTTGAACCCAGGAACTACAATACGACGAAACGGTCGTTCAGTGGCTTCGAGGTTTTCCTTGGTTGTCTACCTTCAATTGATTCATGATTCCAACCATTGAAATTATTATAATATCTACAAAATCCCTTCTGCTTTTTGAAATGTTCATTTCTAAGATAGTTTGCATTAAGGAGTAACTTTAAATAGACTATCATTGACAAGTAGATAACAGTAGATTTACTTGGTGTTGCTTTACTTGTATCATTCCATTAATCTTTAGGACCACAATCGATCAGTCTCTTATTGACATATGTGCATCCTATGCGCGTTGCCTCGATATAGCCTTAAGTCACAAGCATTAATTTACAAGCATTATAGGCACTTAGTGGCTGTCAGGACTCAGTAGCTAAGTGGATAACGCGATGGCGTTTGAAGCGAACGGTACTGAGTTCGAGTCCCAGAGTGAACATCAACTCTGAGATGCAGGTACATCCAGCTGACGAGTCTCAAACAGGACGAAACGTGCGTCCTGGATTCCACTGCTAGCCACTATCCATCTTTGCTTATGAACTTTTGTTTCTCCATTTAGACAGCGATTTTTGTGGGAGGGGGTGGGGGTGAGTGAAGGCTTCTTACCAATGCACCTATTCGACAAATAATTATGATTAGTGAGTTTATGTCTTAAAGTGAATATAAAACGCTTAAATAGGTATCTATTATTCAAGATGATACGGCGAGACTCTAATTTATGGACGGCATTCGAACGAATCTTAATCGACCTTGAGAAATGTTAGAGAATCAGCAAACAGTCAGTATAGAGTAAAAATATATTATACAAAACCAAGGAAATAAAGTGGATACACTTCTTATACGTAGTTCAAAAACATTCCAAGGTTAGAAAAAGGTTCAGAGATTCGAATATTGTAATGCATGCAGTAGACAAAATCATCCATATTGCTACAGAATAGTCGTCATCTGGACTCATGATAGAGTCTCAAAAACTCTTTCAGCCTCGACCACATAGTTACAATATTGTTTATGTACAGTCCGGTTGTTAAGTGCACAAAATGCCACTTATGGATAATGACACGATGCACATGACCAAGCCTATGTAGGAGTCTGTACGCTCTCCAAACACCCGTATATATTGTAGTACCTGGCTGCAGCCAGTGTTACTGGTGCTTTTATTATCCAGTCAGCGATAATTATCATAATTTGCCGTAGTTAGGAATTATATATGGGGTTTCTATCACGAACTGACATGAGCTGTAATGCCAGAAATTTATTTAGGCAAAGGCATGAAAGGCTTTCGTGTTACGTACTGTGGCCACGACCGTACGTTAGCACTAGGCACTGAAGTTAGCGCCATAACCTTGAAATCTCTAAAACGCTTCTGATTGGCTCGTCCATAAGTTAGAGTTTCGCCGATGATACACTTTTTAAGAGTAACATTATACTTTTAGAATCCAATTTTACGTCAAGGTCATCACATATCTTGATAATTTAATTTCCTTCTTTTTTAAAATTTAATTAGTACTTTATGTAGAAAAATTCCTCAAAAACAAATTTACAGAGAGATAATCACTGATAGTTAAACTAAACTCTAACTGTTAATTAAACATTTTCGAAATCAGTAGGGGTTTTGTGGGGATTTTAGAAATTTCACGGATTGAAATCATGAGTCGATTGAAACTAGACCACCATGGAAACCAGTAAGTCCTGGGCTCGAATCTCTCAGGGGGTGAGGTCGTGGATGCGCACTACTGAGGAGTCTCATACTCGGACGAAACGGCCATCCAGTGCTTCCAGGTTTTACATGGTGGTCCAGCTTCAGTTGGCTCATGATTCCAACCCGTGAAATTTTCGAAATGACTTATTCCCCCCCCCATACTTTAATGTTTATTCATTCATTCATTTATTTATCTTGATGTCTTCTTCATTCTCTCATTCAGTTTTTTTATCTTTCAAATTAATTGAATTGAATAATGTCAATTAGGAGCATCTGTTAAACTTTTTAATAGTTTATAAAATCAGAGAGGGCTTTTAATGGAGATTTTATGAATTTACTAGTTGGATTCATGAGTCAATTGTAGCTAGAGCATCACGGAAGACTTAAAAGTACTGAACGGCCGTTACGTCTTACTGTGGGACTCATCAGTTAGAAGTACCCGTGTCTCAAAGTTAATGACCACTCCGGGACTCGAATTCAGTACACTACTGTTCGCTCCGAACACCATCGCGTTACATTGAAATACTAAACTTACTTACTTTACTTAGTAGCTAAGTTGATAACGCGATGGTGTTTGTAGCGAACGGTACTGGGTTCAAGTTCCAACTCTGAGATTTAGCTACACCCGGCTGGCGAGCCCCAAATAGGACGAAACACATGTCCTGGACTCCACTGCTAGCTACTATCCATCTTTTCTTATAATTAATGATGTATTTTTGTTTTAATTCCAATGAACTTAAATCATTCAAATACATTGTGTATACTTAATTCATAGACTGAAATCTATAATTCAGTCTTTTAAATAAAAAAATTGGTATGTCATAACCGGTTCGATTAAGAGAAATAATCAGATTAGATATTAGTGATATTTTAGATTAGTACTTGGTAAAGTGTCTTCGTGTTACTTATGGAATCGTATGTATTATGATGTATATGATTGAACAAATGGTGAACATTCATATTTCTTCTTCCTTAGAAACTGTATGATGAGATAGGATAACATCAAATTCTATCAAATCGTCACTTACATACAGTCATTTTAGAGATTGAATAATTCATCCGTAGTATCGCTTGTCTAAAAACTAGATAACGCAAGATTGAACCAACTAGAGAATACTAAATCAAACTTTGTGATCTGTTTCCAACGTTAGACATCAACATCTTAGGATACCGGCTCAGTGATCTAGAGGTTAAGCATTTGTGCACAAGACCAAAGCTCCTAAGTTCGAGTCTCATGTGCGAGATCGACGATACATACTGTTGTGGAGTCTAAACTTCATCATTTCTTCGTCTTTCTATAAACTATTCTTTTTTTCCATGACATTGGTAAAACTGATAATCAATGTTAAATATTCAATATTCTCAGATTAAACATTTTGATATCTATTTAAGCTTGTAGATTCAATTTGGAATATGCTTGAAACCAAACATTAAACTTTGAATTTAGACCTTCAAAATCAAGTATAATATAATATACAAATGGATAATTGTTGATATCATTTACACAAAAGTATAGATAGATTGTATTTATATGAAATTATAATCAAATGAATACAGACGGTGGACGTTTTGATTTTAATGATGGTGGTACATATATTGGTAATTGGTATCAAGGTTCAGCTCATGGACTTGGTTTAGCTACAGGACCAAATGGTGTTGGTGAATATTCCGGTGAATGGAATTTAGGTTTTGAAACATGTGGTGTATATTTATGGCCAAATGGAAATATGTACGCTGGTACATGGATTAAAGGAAAACGTCATGGTGATGGTATTCAAGTGAGAGGAAAATGGATTTATCAAGGTGAATTTAATTCAGGTGCTTTTGGTCAATATGGAGTTAAAACATCAATAAATAGTCGAGCAAAATATGAAGGTAGTTGGAATGTAAATCGATTTGAAGGTTTTGGAATTGAAACATGTGCTGATGGAAGTATGTTATCATTTTTCGATGTGCACAGTAGTCAGTTTATTTATTAAAAAATGGGTTGCTAAGCATTTTGATTATTAAAACATTCTCTTCGATATAAGTTTGATATTAGTTGACACTCTATGGGAACGACTATATCTGAAAACATGAACGAAATTATACCTGTCCAAACAGATCAATGATAACATGACTAACACTATGATATTGGAAGACAAGGATTTCGAATTCTTTAAGGAGTAACAATTCACTGAAAAAAACTGAACGTATGCCTACCTGATAAGTGTCAGCTAGGATAAAATCTATATCTAAAATTTCCTACTGATCATCTCCAACCATTTAATATTCAGGCATAGTTTACGCAATCTCGAGTCACTTAGACTCGTGGCCACGCTGAAACTTTACCAATAGAACTATATTCGAATGAAAAATCTAGATAAAGATGATATTTTTAATACTCAGTAATCCATCAGTATATCTATCTTAAAGGAGGTCAGTCGCAGTTTTAATAGCTTAGTTCTAATACCTCACAATAACTAACTAGATGAGTTGTATTTCAATACACTATCATTCTTCTGAGAAAGAACATCAGCACAAACTTTAGGTAGACGTTTGTGCTGATCATGTTGTTCAGAAGAATTATGAAAGCTCTATCACCAAACCATCCAGCTCAGAGAACAAAACTCCACCAAGATCATCCATTTGAGCTACAAATCTTCACAAACTAGAAATACACAATCAGTTTCTTTGAAATTACTGGGACAATTTGTTGACAATCACCAATTAACACTAAGTACGTTATAAGAAATCACTAGGCTTAGTTGCAACTTGATAAAAAAAACCATAATGACTTAGGTCTAATTTACATAATGGTACTTATAGTCATAAATTGTCTTAAGGCAAAGGGTTAAGTGAGAGGTTACAGTGATGCACACTATTATATGAAGCTAATTATATATTTTGTTAAGGTCTTAGACTTTATATTCAAGAGAGAGGAATATGAATGTATTGATGTGTTATATATAATAGGCTATGATTGATAGTTACAGCTTCCTATTCATTGCGCGTCTTGTAATTCACGATTAAAGTTTAACTTGAACATAAGAAGTAGGCATATATGCATCTGATTGAATGACATCGGAGAATAAAAAGAATATCACAAATTACTGGAAACTTTAACATGTAAACCATTGAACACCAACTCAGTGATCTCTAAGGATTACATTCCTATCACCAGACTTGAAGGTCCTATGGTCGATTGTTGTTAAGCTCATAAATGAACACTGATGATGAATTCGAAATCGATTCATATTATAAACTAAGATTATTGTGCAATTGAAAAATAATAAATAAGCACCAAAATGTTTTTGTTTCAAAAGAAAAAGAAAGGAATGTTATTCAAAAGATCAATCATGATTTTTCTTGCATAACATATGAACATTGAAAAATTTGAATCTAAGTCAACTTTTCACCTTGAATTTGATTGGCGGTTAATAGGTATGGAACCTTAGACCGCTTTATTTGTCGCTAATGGAGAAAAATATTTTTAATAGTATAGGGGTTGTGGAGATTATTAAGTTTTTAAGATGGTCGCGCAATTTCATAGATTGGTTAATGTTAGACACTATCACCATTGGAAGCCGGCTCAGGGGTCCAGTAGGTTAAGCGTTCACGCGTGAGATCGAAGGGCTGGGGTTCGAATCCCGCGAGCGAGATCGTGGATGCCCACTGCTGAGGAGTCCCAAAACAGGACGAAACGATCGACCAGTACTTCTAGGCTTTCAGTGATGGTCTAACATCAATCGGTTCATGATCTCAAACAAAAACTTAATAAACTCCACAACCCTATGCTAATTGATAATTACCATGTGCTCACTAATGATTAACTTCGTGAGGGAATTTTCGGAGTTCTAGTGAGAAGTTATGACCAGTGGAGCTAATCCGTGTCGGGTAGATACAGATATCAACTCCAGTACAATGGAAGATGGCCGCGCGATTTCGTGGATAGGTTGAGGTTAGACATTAACACCGTTGGATATCAGAAGCACATACCACAATTGTAATAATTTGAAAAATAAACTTAAAATGAGAGATATTAATAAATAATATAAATTGTCTTATCAGCTTTCTTACCAGTAATTCCGGCTTCAAAAAAATTGTGATTTAGTTAGAAAGTCATCCTATTCGATTGATAGCTAAACATCACACTCCTGATATAAATGTACTTCACTAGTTACAATTTAATGGTCTAAAGATAACGAACTTGCCATCAGGAATGAATGCTATGGATTCGAATCAATGTGAAGTTGCTGATATGAATGAATAGAGAATTCCATATCAGAATAAAACAACTGTCCAATGTTTCTTTGATTATGTCGATTCTTCAGCTTATTTTAATTTTTGACGAATTATACTTATAAGCAAAAATGGATGGTGGATGGCAGTGAAATCCAAGATGCGCGTTTCGTCGTATTCAGAACTCGTCGACCGGATGTACCTGCATTTTAGAGTTGATGTTCACTCCGGGACTTGATGGATAACGGAATGGCGTTCGAAGCTAACAGTACTTGGTTCGAATCCCAGAGTGAACATCAGCTTTGGCATCTAACTACATCTAGCTGACGAGTCCCAAACAGAACAAAGTGCGCGTTCTGGATTCCACTGCTAGCCACTATCCATATTTGCTTAAAAAGCTTGTGACTTAGGGCTATATCAAGGAAATCCGCACAGGATGTACAGATGCTAATAAGAGACTGATCAATTGCAGTCCTAAATATTAAATGGGAAGATACAAGTGAGATAGTAACTTATTGAAGATAATGGTGGATGGTGGCCCAACTTCGTGAATTAGTTGAAAGTTTGAATACCATGGATGGAATCATGGACGCTTACTGCTGAAGAGTCACATACTAAGACGAAACGGCCGTCCAGTGCTTCCAGGTTTTCCATAGTGATCTGCCTCTAATTAAATCATGAATTTAACTATAAGATTACTAAAATCTCCATAAAACCCCCCTTCTGACACTGATTTATCTATTTTCTTTCTTTTTCCAGATAAATTTCTTTTGTTTGTTTATTTTCCTAATGTCTTTTTAAATTCTTTTCTCTATTATAGGTATATATGCTGGTGCTTGGTCGAAAGGATTTCGTCATGGTTTAGGTGTTCGTAAATCATTTATTAGTTATAAAACTAATACATTATCAGATAATTTACCGAATACTACTATAAACACTGAAACAATAACTACTACTACTACTCCTGTTACCACCACCACCACCACAACAACAAGAACAAAGATACCAATTACAAAAACAGAATATCTAAATGAATTAGATCAAATGAAAAACATTCATATCATTAATCAATCTCTTAAATCTAATGATAAACATCATAGTTCTAATATAAATTTACCATTAAAAGAAACTCTATCCGTAAGTCGTAAAGCTGTAATTGGTAGAGCAATTATGCGTCGATTAAAAAAACAACATTCAGCTATTGAATTAGGTCGTTCAATAAATTGTACTAATGCTACTCCTACCACTACTACTACTAATACTACTGATAACAATACTACTCCTACCACTACTACTACTAATACTACTAATAGCAATACTACTCCTACCACTACTACTACTACTAATAACAATACTACTACTACTAGTACTACTATTAATAATCCATTAGGTAATCTAAATGATACACACGGAAATAATACAGCAAATAAAGAAAAAATACAAAAAAATATTGATTATATTATTAATTTTCAATCAAGTAATAATAATAATAATAATAATAATAATAATAATGATAATCAATACATTAGTGTAATAGAAATATATTCTGGTGAATGGTTTCAAGATCAACGTTCAGGTTATGGTATATCAGAACGTTCCAATGGTTTAATATATATTGGTGAATGGATACGTAATCAAAAACATGGTTATGGTATATTGATTAATCCAAATGGTACACGTGATGAAGGACAATTTCAAGCCAATAATTTAATTAATAAAATTAATCGTAAAAATAAATTACATTTAGTACGTCAAACAAAATTAAAAGAATGTGTTGAATATGCATTAATACGTGCTGAAACTGCAGCAAAACAAGCTAAATTAATAGCATTAGAAGAAGCAAAAGAAAAGTAAGTAGTTTATTTAATAAGTAGTATATGATGATTTGTTTATATAAGATGGGGTTAAGATTATCAGTCAATTGAAACTAGATCATCATGGAAAACTTGAAAGCATCGGAAGGTCGTTTCATTGTATTGTGGGATTCCTCTAGACAACTGAGCCGATCAGCATCCAATGGTGTTAATATCTAACTTCAACTAATCCACGAAATTGAGCGACACATCCACTATTGTCATCAGTGAGTTACTATCTCACAACAGACTCAGTTGAACTCCACAGGTGACTGATTCTTACTAGAACTCCAAGAAATACCTCTTGAAGCCAGTCACTAGTGATCATATGTTGAGTATTATGAGAAGGGGTTTTGTGGATATTGTAGTAATTGCAATAGTTGAGATCATGAGTTAATTGAAGCTGGACCACCATAGAAAGCCTGGAAGCACTGGACGGTCGTTCCATCCTATTTTGGGACTCCTTAGCAGTGCGCAAGATTCGGACTCAGGAAATTTGTTTAAACTATACTAAAATATTTTTGTTATATCCTAGTGAAGATTACATTACGAGTAACGTCTGAGACTTATTAATGAACTATTATTATTTATATATTCTCATGGTGAACATATTCGGTAACTAGATGATGTATACCTATATTCCCTCTGTTATAAGCTTTATTTTGACCTATATATTATTATTGTACTATTTACTGCTCTTAAGCTATGTTCAGTTTATTAACTACTTCCTCCCACGTTCACAGTCACTTTTTGTCATTATTGTCTACAAATGTTATTCCCCATTTATGGTGCGTTGCTGTCTGTTTGTTTGGTACATAAACCCAGTATATCTGAAATAAATGATTCGATTCGATTGGCATAGTGGAAGCTGCTATTGGTGTTCTGGACTGAAGTGGACGGGCTAGGATGATATAAGACCAATAAGGACGTTAGGCTGCTCATACCGGTCGAACGTCATTGGTTTTGGCACAGTGCTAAGATTGTGTAAGTCGTATTTTGATTGGTGGATAAATCACGTGATAAAAAGCCGGACATAAAGTCACAACAATTCTCATAAGTAAAGTTCTTGAACTTTTGAATTATTTGACATTTATATCCCCTTTATGTCTTTCCAGTATTGCTTTCTCTTGAGAACGTTACATATTGGGAACATGAAGAAATGGGTATATGATCATTCATGAACTCAAGTTTTAATGAGAATAATAGTAAAAGACACAATTTTTTTTGGAGTTAACGTCAATCTTACTTGAAAATTGATTTCTGAATAAAACTTTATCGAACAAGAAATTGTTATATTTAGAGCTTAGATTCTTAATACACCGCGTATAACTTGAGCACTAGGACGCCAGAACCCTCCAAGTTGCATGTAAGAAGACAGAAGACAAGTGAAAAAATGCTACTTCAAACAATGTCAGGTATTTATAGTTTTTGGTAAAAACGTAATCATCATTATAGACATTCAATTCACGTACAGGGGGTTATTAGCATTTGTCCAATAGGGAATCTACACGCAAGGATTCTGGAATATTCTTCTAAAAGATGATTGGATGGAGTGTCTTCGGCTCTTTCTGAGCTTCTTAGAGCTTCCTCGAGTTTGCCTTTCAGCCGTCCTCACAGAAATCTTTCCAGAATATTCTGTTACAAATATCTTTCGGGAATAAATCGATAAACGACTGATCATCGCGCTCTAGTGAATTTACATCAATCACTTATTTCACAGACAGTATCGACATGAATACACAGCGATAAAAAACATCGCTGATCACTATTCTTCTTAGCCTTCTAAAAGATCACAGAAGTCAATCGAAAGCTCAATCTTGAAATATCTAGGTAATTTTTGTCACTTCAGTTCAACAGAAACCTCTTTAAAATGCATAGAAGAGTCGGCTTAAGAGAAATTCAAATGGTAATCTCCGAAAACTAGAGGGAGAACTTTAAGTTCGGAAGAGGGAAATATATTGCACAAGCAGTCAGAATCATGAACAACAACCACAATAAGCACAGCTCAAGTGTATATATACAACACAAAAATGTCATTGAGAAACATTACACAATATCATATTAAAAGAGACAGCAAACCAACAGCATTTATGATCCTTTAAAGTGGGTGGATCTGATGCAGAAGTGAAGGCGCGGATCGGTAAAGCAAGAGCAGCATATTTATAATTGAGGAACATCTGGAACTCAAAACAACTGTCAACCAACATCAAGGTCAGGATTTTCAATACAAATATGAAGACAGTTCTACTGTATAGGGTGGAAACCTGGAGAACTACGAAAGCCATCATCTAGAAGATACAAGTGTTTATTAACAGTCGTCTGCGTAAAATACTTCGGATCCGTTGGCCAAACACTATAATCAACAACGAACTGCGGGAAAAAACAAACCAGATCCCAGTGGAGGAAGAGATCAGGAAGAAGCGCTGGAAGTGGATAGGACACATATTGAGGAAAGTACCGAATTGCGTCACAAGTCAAGCCCTCATATGGAATCCTCAAGGCCAAAGGAGGATAGGAAGGCCAGAGAACACAGTACGCCGGGAAATGGAGATAGACATGAGAAAAATGAACAAGAATTGGATGGAACTAATTAAGAAGGCGGAGGACAGATTGGATTGGAGAATGGTAGTCGGCGGCCTATGCTCCATAAGGAGTAACAGGCGTAAGTATGTGGGTAATACGATATGAAAGAGAAAAAAGGGTGTTTTTGGTGCGAAAACAAGAAATACAAATTTTTTAAATAGAATAACAAAAATAAGACATTTACTAAGTGAGTTCTAGGGATCTAACATCCCCAACAAAATATAAGAATAGTTAAACATATATGCTAATAGTCAATGAATTGAATAAAATCTAATGTAAAGATATCATGAACTAAATAATTTATTATAGAATAGTTTAGAATCTTTCCATCTTTGTCGACATTCTCGCTTGTATTTGATTCTTTAGTCTTCAGGATTCAATGCAAGCATGTTACGTTTGATGGACATTGCCCTCAAATGCCCTGGTACGGCAGAGAGTAGGGAGGATCAAATCTCTCTCCAAATGCCCTCACACGGCAATGCGTATACAGCCATTGTCATGGAAGTCGTACTCACTGCCTTCTAGCAGCATTACTGTTGTTTAAGAAATTGAGAGAACGAAGAGTGAATGTCTGACGCTTTAACAATGTTAATGGATATGAAAGATCCACATAGGGGAGTTGTAAATCCCTGATTCCAAACTAATGGTGCATATAGGCTCCAGAATTCTGAAACTACCAAAAACGTATGGACCAATCGTTGGTCACCAACTATCATGGGATTGCATCTCCTTACATTGCTCCACTGCCTTGCGGATCAGAATTTCGGGTCAAAGTCTCGGTGTGTGGCCCCCTAGGTTAACCACCGGCTTCGGGTTGGGCACCCTGACAGTATCCCAGCCCTCACACAAATCGAATGATTTATGTGGCTCATATTTATATTTGATACCTTCTTTTACTAATGTTTATGTCTTATTCTTATTATTGTTTTACTAAATTTATTTGTGTTTTAGTGCATTGAAAGCACGTAAAGCAGCTGATTTAGCCATGTCTATGATACAAAAAGCATTGCATTTATCTAATCAAGCAAGAGAATTAGCATTTCAATTAGAACCGAAATTTCATCAACCAGGTAAACTATGAATTCTATCATATAAATAGAAATTATTGCATAATATTAAATTATTATTTATATTACCATATATTATGTTACAGATTTATTTATTTGAACACATAAATATTGGTACAAGAGGGCACCAAATATGTATGCGCCACACATTTTCATTATCATTATATTTGTGTGTGGGCTGTGATACTGCCCGGGTGCCCAGACCGAAGCAGGTGGTTTTCTTAGGAGGCCACACCCCGAGCCTTTGACCTAAAGGTCTGATCCACAAGGCAGTAGAGCATCGTAAGGAGATGCAATCATATGTTAGCCGGTGACCAACAATTGGTTCATGCGCCATTTGTTCCCGCAGGATACTGGAGCCCATGTGCACCATTGGTTCAGGATCCGGTTAAAGTGCCGGACATTCGCTTTTCGTCCTCTAATTTTCGTAAACAACACCCCTGCCACGAGAAGGCAATGAGTAGGACTTCCCTGGCAGAGGCTGTATACGCGTGGCTGTGTGAGATCATTTCGAGAGAAAGAGCGGACTCTCCTCACTCTCGACCATACCAGGACATTTGGGGGCATTATGTTAGATAAATTATTATAGAACCCTACACCTTCAGAATCATATCCTTACATAAGATTAAAATATTCTTTATCATTCAAGTTGTCGGCACTATTCTACTGCGGATCTAGGACTTCATGTTTGAAGCATTTGACTTGCGACCACTTACTCATTGATTTCAAATCTCCCACCAGATATATCGTCTAAACAGCTGGTCAGTAGAATTTTGATGGATCTCTGGTGGGAAATAAGCCGTGATTGGTTACTGAGTACAAACAGACAGATATGTTAGTATTTATAATGTTATATATTTATTACTTACTTACGCCTGTTACTCACAGTAGAGTATAGGCCGCCGACCAGCATTTTTCGACCAACTGTGTCCTCCGCCATCTTTTTTAGTTCTATCCAATTGTTGTTCAATCTTCTCGTATCTGTCTACATTTCTCAGTGCAGTGTGTTCTTTGGTCTTCCTCTTCTCCTTTGGAATTGAGGGTTCCAAGTGAGGACTAGCCTTGTGATGCATTAAGTGCTTTCTCAATGTGTGTCCTATTCACTACCAGTGTTTCTTCCTGATTTCTTCGTCTGCTAGAATCTGGTTTGTTCCCTCCTATATTAGGTCGTTGCTGATAGCGTCTGACCAACGGATCCGAAGTATTTTGCATAGGCAACTTTTAATAAACACTTGTATCTTCTGGACAATAGCTTATATATATCTGCCTCTGTATTGTCACAATATACCTCGTTCTGGTCATATGGTATTCTTGATAATTGATCAATTAGTTGAGTTTAAACGCGTCACATAAGTAAACAACAAGTGTTTTTCAAAACATTACATCTTGTACGAAGATAAAATGCCAAGGTTTAGGTACATAAACGTATACACACTGTCAATCAACCAATCAGCTACAATGTAGGATTAAGAACATATATGCATCGGTTCAAGTTACCATATCTCATTAGTACAACAAGATGAACACCGGATATATAGAAGTAGTCCCTTCAATGGTGGTAATGTATAAAAGAAAGATTGAATATAAGGATATATTACAGAAAGAAAGAATTAGTTCGTGGAAAGAAAGATATAAAGCAATTTCAATCTCACAGTTTAAGAGGAGATAGAGATTGTATACACTTACTCCATTGTGGTCGATTCTGAGCCGTATCACTCAGAGTCTCCAACCATTGGTTACAATAGTCACATGGACTCCAACCAAGTAGTCTGTATTTATCAACATGGCTCAGACTAGAAGTTTGTGACTTCAAGCATTTTAGTTTGGCTGCCTCAAACTTTCTTCTAACCATCTCCAACAATAGTCAGAATTGTGTGTCGTGGTAATCGGTGTTCAGGTATATGTAACACGTGGCTCAACCATCTCAGTTGATGAAGAACATGATTACTAACCTATCTCATTATTTTTTTCATGCTTGTCATATGTATCAATGTTATATATATTTGATTATACTTTTGTGAAAACCAAAAACAAGGAATTGAATGGAGAAAAAGGTGTCAATATGAAATCAATATTCATAATCCTCTCAATGAAATAAAATCTTCAAGATTATATTTATCCAATAGTTCTATGGATCATTTATCAACTTCTTCAAATTTACCAATGAATCAATCTTATTCATCTTCCCCAACATTAAAAATAGAAGATATGACATCCCATTTAGTGAATAGTCCAACAAATCAACCCTTTATTCATGATCGTTTACAACGACAATATCCACAACAATTACAATCATATCAAATGATTAAACCTTCTACACATTCATTAACCAATATACAAGAGTTAAAACAACAACAACAACGACAACAACAACATTCACAAAAAAGACGTAAATTCTTTCGAAAATTCTTATCACGTGACTCTACACCAAATTCAATGGATCATGTAGATGAAACATCTATGGATATATTTGAATGTTTTGCAAATTTGAATAATCCACATTTACATCGATCTGCAAAACAACCGATAACAAAGAGTAATGAATTACTGAATATTATAGTGTCACCACCACCATCATCATCATTAACGACGACAACAACAACCGGAACAACAACAACGATAACAATAACTGATGAATTTATTCGTCCATTTTCTGCACCTCATAAAACATTCATGAATGAAACATCATTAAATGTTAAAGGTATCACACAAAGTTATTCCCCTAGTGATAGAACAATATCACCATTAAAAGAAGTTTCTAATGAAGATGTAGAACAAAAAACTATACCAATAGAAAGAAATAATGAAATGTTAACAAAACAAATGAGTTCATCCACTGGTGATATTATAGATATATGTAAAACATCAATAGATCCTTATATGAATAATATGGTAAGTAATGATTGTTTATTTAAAATAGTTTAGTTTAATGCATAGAATATGGTCATTTTTAGAATATATTCGACTTCTGATTGAGATCATGAATCGATGGATGTTAGACCATCATTAAAAACCTAGAAGTACTAGATGACCGTTGTTAGCCTATTGTAGGAATCCTCAACAGTGTGCATTCACGATTCTACTTACAGGATCATAATCTCAATCAAACGTTTAATCATCTCTACAACCCCATATTAATTTTTGACTTCCGTTGATTCTCAAAACTGAGCGATACATTGTTTTGTTGGATGATCTGATTCAGTTATAAATGAATACATCCAAATACTTAACCAGTTTACTATGGAAAAAGAAATAACTATTACTCATCAAAAATCCTTATTGTTGAAAGTTGAATAGTGATTTACTCAACTATTTTGTATTTATAACCGCCTAGATGGATAATTCACTCACCTATAGTAATCCACTCATTGTTACATTTCTATCTTATCATCCAAGTTTGTAACGGCATATGGTCTAGTCTATCTTGCTTAGCTTATCACAAATATTCAGTCCAATTGTTAATATATTCATCATTTTCAACACTCGATATATCATTGTTCTACAATTAATGAGATTTAGATATCACTTAAACCGGTGAAATGAACAAAGTCGGCAACACAAAAATAGGACAAGCTAAACTATTCCAATACGATTCAGGTCTGCTAGCTGAAGGAATGAGACAAATCTAGCCGAGGAGAAAGTATATTTCACAAACAGTAGGAAGCACAAACGAACAACCACACAACTCAAGTGTATATATGCAGTATGAAAATGTCCTTGGGAAAGGTCATAAAATAGCGTATTAAAAAAGGAAATCAATCAATGATATTTAAGGTCCTTCTAAGTGGGAAATACAATCTGAAGGTGAAAATGGGCAATTTTGACACAAAAATGAGAAATCCAAAATTTCACTGATTGAAATCGAGTCATTTGAAGCTGTATCACCATGGAATACCTGAAAGCACTGGACGGCCGTTTTGTCTTAACATGGTACTCCTCAGCAGTGTAAAATAAAATTACAAAAATAAAAACTCTTATCGAGTATTTTCTGGGGATTTAATATCCCTATCACTGTAAAAATAAAGACCTACTACTGCTGTGGCTCCTACTACACTGATCGTCTTCTGTTGTAAATTGTTTTTGCGTGTGCGATGAAAGAGTCAGATCATCTGCGAAGTCTAGATTGTCGAGCTGCATCCTAACCCACTTGGTATTGTTTTACTTGAATCTTCCCACTGATGTTTTAAGACTGAAATTGATCAGTCTAATCAGAGTGAACATCAACTCTTAGATGCAGGTACATCCAGCTGACGAGCCCCAAACAGGACGAAACGCGCGTTCTGTATTCCACTGCTATCCACTATTTATCTTTGCTTATAATGCATCTTAACTGTTCACTGCATCCCACGCTTCTCCCCTCGCCCAGATGTTGACATCTTCATGATTCATTCGATCACCAGGAGATGTAAACGATGAAAATTTAATAATTTCTATAACCTTTTTATTATCTATTTTTAACAGGTTAATATATCATCACATCGACAGCAGTATCAACAGTCTTTGAATCATTTAACTTCTTATACAAAATCGTATACTTCTGAAGGATATACTTTATTTCTTAATCAACATATTAAAAAAACATCATCTTCAATCCATTTATCCCCTACTCTACCTAATCATACTTCTATTTTATTAACTCATATATCAAAACCTAGTTTATTATCGAATGAATTCATGAATAAACAAAATAATCATGAAATATCATCCGTTAATCAATTACAATCAAATTTAAAACAACAACAAATCGAAGAAGAAGAAGAAGAACACGATGACGATGACGACAGCGACGACGGAAACGAAAAGAAAAAAGAAAAAGAAAAAAAAGTACAATCAATACAAACCTGTAAATTATCACAATCAGTTAGTTCATCAAATCAAATCAATCATAATAAAATGAATATTCAATCAAATTCATCACATCCACCTAAATTAAGTATGAATTCAACACAAGATTCTGGTTATTTATCCATAGATCCAAATGAAACTTATTCTATTCACCCATTGAATCATTCATCAGAAGTTATCAAACAAGAATCATCTATGAATGAGAACAAACCAACAACAATTTTATATAAACCTACATTACAATCAATCATTATGAGATCAGATGAAATGGATTTAAATCAAGGATCAAATTCCAAAAAATGTATCACTCAATCATCTAATTATTATTTAACAAATTTATCACCAAAAGCTAAAAAATTAAAAATTCAAATAAATAATGAAGAAATACCGCAGTTCAATAAACGACAAATAATAATAGCACGACGTAAATTATCAACAAGTCCTAAACGATCTAATCGATCATATAGGTGAGTTATTTACTTCACTTTACTTTACTTTGCTTACTTACCAACCTATCTACCTACTTACTTACTCACTTACCTACTTACCTACCCGCTTACCCAGTTACCTACCTACCCACCACCTACTTACTCACTTACCTAATTACTTGCTTACTTACCTACTCTACCTACCTACTTACTTACTTACTACTACTCACTGCCTACTCACTTCTTTTAGAAATGCATTGATTGTATAAATAATTAATGTTGAAATTTTTTTATTTGAACATATAAATATTTGGTATAAAGAGACATCGAATACATATAGGTCCACAAAGTCAGTCGATTGTGTGTGGGTTGTGATACTGCTTGTCTGTTTTTTTAGGAGACACACTTGGAGGGCCTCAACCTAAAGGTCTAATCCACAAGGCAGTGGAACAACATAAAGATATGAAGTCCCATGAAACCGGTGCCAAACAATAGGTTCATGCATTCATTTGTTCTCTTAGGGTCCTAGAGTCCATGTGTACATTAGTTTGGAATCAGGATTTCCAACTACCATAGATGGAACTGCATATCTACCAACTCGTTTAAAGCACCGGACATTCGCTTTTCATCCTCTCATTTACGTAAGCAAAACAAAAAGGCAGTAAGCACGACTTCCTAACAATGGCTGTATACACATGGTCATGTAAGAGCATTTTGGAGAGGGAGAAGTAACTTTCTCCACCATTGGCCATACCATGGCATTTGAGAGCAATAATTTGAAATTAGACATTTCTGTCAAAGAAAACACCAAAAAAATATAACTGCTAGGAGCTCTCAACAATTTCTTTGAAATGGTATACAAAGCTAATAAAAGCTGAAAAATCTTTGACAAATTAATGTTCTTTAAAAGCTTCCTAAATGATAATTTGTATTCTTGTTTATCTGATTAAACAACTTTCTAATTGTAATACACAATTTATCTTACCTTCCAGAAGCGTCTGAACTCTCCTGAGGTTACACGTAAATAACCTTGTTTTCCATACATGAACTACCTTCATATCTCCTACTATTTGATTTTTACTTTAAATTCAACAATAAACTACTAAGAACTTGGAAAACAAGTGTATGTCTAAGCATT